>JAPDSC010100798.1:0-11982 GCA_026290005.1 Latrodectus geometricus | reverse complement strand
GTCAATGATGTGAATTATTAGAAAAATAAACCTCTATATAATTACTTTTTTTTAAGAAAAATATATTTGTTGTTCATATCAATATGATAAACAATATACTTGTCATTCATCATAAAAGAAACATTGAAATACATTTTCATAACATAGAACAGTAATTTTATGAAGAACTTGAACCAGATTGATAACTCTGGTAATTGTTGGTTGCTAGTCTTTTGTGTGATTTATCAATCTATTGCCGCCCAACCTGTCTAGTGGTTAGCGTACCTGACTACAAATAGGTGGGACCAGGATTCGAATCCTGGTTCGGGCATGGATGTACTTTCTCTCTCTCTCTCTCTTGTCTTTGTCCTTTCTTTGTGTGTGTGTGTATGGTTGCCTATCCTATAAACGGGTACCTATGGCATGTGTGTACTGAGGAAGTCGGACTCCACACCAAATATGGTTCAGTTGGAAAAATGGAGCAGCGCACCCTATATTGCCAGCCTGGCTGGCACACAACAACAACATCAGTCTATTTAGCCACACAAAGCCAAACTATACCAAAAATAAGTTTTTTTACTGTTGAATCATTTTTACTGTAAAGTACTCTAATATTACTATTTTACTACAAATAATAAAATTGTAATATTATGCAATAAGTTGATGGCTTGAAATTAAAATATCAATGTTAAAATGCGCAAAATACTATGATTGGAAAAAATAAATTTAATATCGTGGAAACTTTTAAATTCAGATTTGATTTCATAAAATGTTAATTTCACTTGCATGACTTACAGAGGTATTATGTGAATTTTCTTAATTTTTTAAGAAACATTACACGTGAAATATTCCATGCTTAAAAATTCATTTGATATTTTTTTATTGTGTTAATGCATATGACTTAATCTTAATGCAATTTTATCTTAATGCATATGACTAATTTTTAATTTGATATATTAGATTTTTATTGCTTCTGCTTTTATATTTTAATAGGCAAAATTACACTTCCAGATTAATTAGTGTTATTTAAATAAATTTAATTTAAACACAATTATTTTTGAAAATATATTTTGATCAAGATGGGTTATTGTTAGAAAACAAATTTTTGGTTTTATGAATGAGTTAACCTAACAACTGAAAAATATTGCAAGATTTCATTTGATTATGATTTTAATAATTTGTTTATATATTTATTTATTCAAAGAAATAAAATCGCTTAATGATCTAGGCTTCTAGGAGGATGATTAAAATATGTATTTTCGTATTGGAGTTTTGGTTAAAATGGACGAAGATAAAAATGCAAGTATGCTGTTTTTCATCATTAATTAACATCAAAATTAAAAACAACCACTCAATGAAAACGCGGTTTCAACCCTAGACTATGATAAAACAAGAATATAAAATTTGTATTTGTGTGTGATATTTTCCTTATTATACTAATTTTATTGTAGAAGAATAATATTAGATGCTATACTACAAATCCTACTGTTCATATCAATTAAGTTACTAATGTAATTTAAAAGCATGAAATAAAGAAAATTAAAAGCATGTAATAAAGAAAAGTTATTTAAAAGCAAGTAATAAAGAAAAGTTTATACAGAGAGAGGCTTAATTGTCTATGTCACATTTATTTTCGTGTCTTTGTATATTTGATGCCTAAATTATTTTACTCATTTTTAATGTAAATACGAAATTTGAAAAACAATTACTAATATATCCTCTTTAATTTTTTAAGTTATACTTTAGGCCTTATATTTCATAACAAGTAAATATTTTTGGAAGGTTATTACATTTTCAATAATATTATTATTTTAAAAGGGAAACGCACTTCAAAGAATTAATAATCAGAAAATAACTTGAAAGAATTCATAATTATATTTCTTCCAAAAAAAAATAATAAAGAGAAATACAATTTTCCCTACAGGGTATATCATCAGGCTAAAACTTAAAAAAATTAGTTTAAATTTTCAAAATAATTTAGTGGTTAAACTGTGTTTCAAAATTATTTAAAAACAAAATTTATATCTTTTGATTTATCTTTAAGCAAAATTTTAATAACTTTGTATTAAAAGGACATTTTTGATTTAATTTAATATTTTTCCATTATGTGTATGCATGCTATGTTTTATTAAATACATTAAAATAAATATATTTAACTTTACAAGGTAACTCCAAATCAAGTAGAATGACTTTTTTATTTTATAGATAAACAATAAATGTCAAAAAATATATTTTAGGAATATAAGAAAGTATTCATGGCTTACAAGATTAATTCATATATAAATATAAACGCACACGCATGTGTATACATAATTATAAACGCACACGCATGTGTGCATTTATAATAAGGTTAATTTTAATTATTAAATCACTTCTTGTGTATATCCAAAAAAAATTGCAAACTTTAGGTGTAATTTGAGGGAAACTCAGAGATACTTTAAATAAATAAAATACAGCATAACGGCTGTCAAAATTACTTAAAAGAAAATAAAATCACACAGTTGAAATTAAGTCTATTTAAAGAAAGACTGCGTCTAAGAAATACATTGTACAACACATTTATGCTTATTATGAATTTCGTTAATTAAGTTTTTCTAGAGTTTTTCGTTTATATATTTTCTTGAAAAATATAAAGACTTCCGGACGATTTCAAAACTCACAGAGACAAACCAGTAACCAGTGTCACTACAAATACTGGAAATATAGCAATTAGTTTACAATATATACATACATACATACATACATACATATACATACATACATACATATATATATATATATATATATATATATATATATATATATATATATATATATATATATATATTAATAAACTCATTACTGGAATACGTTTATTAATAAATTGAAGCAATAAATTATCCATTTAAATTCACCTTACATTGAAAAAAATCTAATCATTTTATACATTTTTTTATTATTTACTATTATATGAAAATTGATGTTTTAATTACAATGTGCTTATAAAAATTTAATAAGATACTAGTCCTATCTATGCCTTCAGAATAAAACAGTAAATGAGTTTAAAGTATTTACGTTCATAGTTTTTTTTAATTCTTTTATTTCATTAAATAAGATGCATAGCTGTCTCAACTATTTTTTTCTAAATAGTTTGCAATTTGCTATATTGTTTCTTCTCTTATTTACATATCCATAAGATAGAGCAATATAATACGTATGAGAAGGAAAGAATACTCTAAGTTTCTTCATCAAGTATGATAAAATATACAGCAATTATCACTTAAATTTACTCATATATAAATGATTAATATATTTTATAATGTTTTCTTTACACCAAGTCAAAACAGTTTAATGAATAACATAATAAATTAAGATATTTATAACACATAGAAGTATTTCAATAATGTAATTGATCAATGTTTAACAAAATTAAATGTGGTAATAAACAATGCAAAATTAAAAAACGTTTTATGGTATGCTAAATCACAAACAACGTTTAAAAACACAGTTTTAGAATATACTTAGCAATTAGTTACAGATGTTTTACACCATGAAAAATATGCAATATTCCTGAAATATATATTTTAAAAAAATTTACAAATTTCTCATTTATTGTATTTTTAAATTGACGATACAATTTATTGTGATAAAAAGATCAAGGTGTCTTAAGCTTATATTTTTTCCATGTATTATCTCATTCTGTATATCTTTACCAAATAAGAAAAATATGTTTAGTAATAAATTGAATTAGATATATAGTGATAAATTGCTATAGTAAGAATTGAATAGTGATAAATTGAATTAGAAAATTTAAGAGATTTCTTCAATTCCAAAAATATTTATTTACACATAAAAATAAATAAAAAAACAATTTTTGTAACAAATATAAGTGCTGCTTTTCCCATTGATTATATTACAAAAGATTCTTCAAGAAGACGTAGTTCAAGCTAGAAATTACAAATATCCACCCAGAGGAAAAACGACATACGATACTTTCATGAAGCATTTGAAAAGAAAAATGAAGGTAGAAAAGGCTTTGGTTGCTGACGAAACAGAACATCACAAGGTTCAAAATAATCTGAAAATAAATTGAAAGGATTTCCTTTTAAATTCAAATTTTCTAAGAAAAAATTGTCACATTAAATACTAAACACAATACTAAAATTATTCCTTTTCAATAAAACATTTCATATTATATCCCTAATCATAGAATAAAAATCTTGAATATGTAAAAATAATTAGAAAAGCAAATTTTATAATGTTTCTGTTCCATATGAAATGATTTAACATTGAACAATTAAAAAATTATTGCATCTAAGGTAATAAAAAGTAATTACTGGAATATTCAAGTTGATTGCTTTGATCAACCATATAAATTATAGATTAATTTTTATCAGAAAATATTAAATTTTATTTTGAAATTACAATTGATTGAATATTTAATTAATTTTACCTGTAACGAAAGTCTGTTTACTACTTAATAGTGTCCACCAAATGCATACCCGTGACCTTTTCCAGCAACAATACCAGCACCATAACCATAACTTGGAACAAAACCATGTCCATGACCAGCACCATATCCATAACCAGCACCATATCCGTAACCAGCTCCATGTCCATAACCAACACCATGTCCATATCCATGACTAACTCCATGTCCAATGGCTACTCCGTAAGCAACTGGTGCAGCTACTATAACAGGTGCAACGACAGCTGCGTGTCCCACGACTGCTGGGGCAGCATGACTTACGGCGACAGGAGCGGCATAAGGACTGGCAATGACAGCAGCAGCTGGAGCACTGTCAGCGGTTCCTGGCTCGTTGGTCTTGACGACGGCTCGGAATCCGTGTTTGTCAGCAACGTATTCTACTTTCCTTGCTCTTCCGTCGATGTCAGCAAGAGTGTAAGATCCCTTTTTGTTGCCATATCCATCACCGACCTCAGATCTAGAGTTGGTAGCTCCAAGCTTATCCTTAATTTCATATCCAAAAGCGTAGTTACCATGAGCCTAAAACATTAAGCACGTAATTTTAATATATATCAAAATATATATGGACTTAGTGTTTACATAAAAATTTAAATACTTCATTTCTTTAAAAATGTACTCACATCTTGAGATTGTTGGCGAGCGCTGACTCCAGTATTAACTAAAGGTGCGTGTCCAACAAGAATGCCACTGGCTTGGACAGCTACGAGGGCCGCGAAAAGGATGGTAATCTGAAATGGATTAAAATTTTCTATTAATTTTTATATAAATGACAGAATTTTAATGTTTTTGCATGCATATAAAAATTTTCTCTCACTGGAATTTAGTAACAGTAATAGGATTTTTTGTAACAAAATAAGTGGTCGATAGTGAATTTAAAAGTATAAAGAAGAATGAAATAAATATTTTCGTTTCAGTACTTCTTCTTTCTTATTACTTATTCTTTGAAACTAATATTTTAGCGTAATTTGATACTTATTTTCTAATTAATTTCGGGGAAAATTTTTATTATCAAACTTTTATGTTGTATATTACCACACAACATTGGCTTTTAATTTAAAATTACTTTATAAAAGATATGGTAGCAAATGCAAAATTTCTCAAATTTTATATTTTTAATTTCTTAAATATGTTCGTTTTATTTTTTAATATCTGAAATGGAATATTCATCAAAATTTTATACATATTTCTGAGAAGCAATAAAGTTTAAGTTTTAGGTTTTGCGTATACCTAAGTTTAAATAATAAAAAATTCTTAGAAATCTTTTGCAAGGCTAACATTTATATTGCTTTATTACAATTCAACTTTCTAGATTTTTCTCGCTTTTCATTAAAAAAACTGTATTTTGGGGATAGAAAATTTTAAAGATAATTGATTTATTTATTTTTCCATTGTTTTAATTATATTATTTAATTAAAGCATTAAATATGAAAACTTGTAATACTATATATTAGTTTAAAATGAACTAAATTATGTTAATATTCATGTTTAATGCATTTTATAATAGATAAACTTCAAAAGTGAATATTTACCTTTGCAATCATGGTAGAAACTGAGTAGATACTTGATACAACTCTATGTCTCATTGAAACAACTCGCCATATTTATATACAACTCCCACAAGGACACTCCAGTTTCGATTCGTAAGGATACCTGTTTGTGATAGCGCGACAGAATTAAAGAAACAATTATCAAGAAACGTGCCCTTCAAACAGATCAACATTTTTTAAAATTTTACTCGTTAAATTTATTAAAAGAATTAAATGTTATTCAATTATGGAATTTCACAAACATTCAATCTCAATAAAATATTTTCATTTTAGTCAAATAAAAGAGAATTAAAATGTAATTTAAAAATAGAGTTAATCCATGAAATGGATAATTTCTAGAATATGAGAACAAATTTTATTTATAGCCCTTCGTAGATCTGCAATTATGCGTGAATATCAACATCTTATGATATCTTTTCTAAACGCCATGTTTGGTTGTACTACGTTATATTAATCAGGTTTGTATCACGCAAAGAGAGGAAAATAATTTTTGCTATATTTGCTTTAATCTAAAATTATATGTAGAATTACATTTGAATTTATTTTTATGTAAAAAAGTCCGAAACAAATATAATTTATGATAAAATATTGAACAAAGAAACATGCTTATACATATATGAATCCCAATTTTGTATTCATAACATGTAAACTCTACATTTTCATGAAAAAAAAAACAATTTTTAATAGTTATTTTAACTCTCTAAGTACTGTTTAACATGTTCAATTTTACTTTCGAATTCACTGGCAAAAATTTTATTTAATATTGATATTCCTTTTTCAACCAATATTCAATCAAAAACTATTTACTGTCCCCATAAGAATAAATGGGGTTATTTATTCATCACAAATTGTGAAATGAAATTAAATAAAAATTTACTTAAAATCTATAGATTTCTCAAAAACAAGATGATAAAGTATCATAGTTAAGTTACTTCAAAGGAGATTAAAAGATCATTATTCATGGTATTTATGTAAATTAAAGTTTTGATTAAAGTTTTGATGACAAATTATGACTAATAAAACGTACATTTTAAATTTTATGATATTTTTAACTTTCATATTGGTTACATACCATTTAAATTTTAATATATTTTTAATTTATGAGCAATTCTGTGCATCATTATTCACAATTTTGCTCAAATATTTTGTTATTTGATATACAATTATATTTGTGTAATTTATGTTATTGTAAGTTGTTGTAGTAAGTTATACAACAGTGGAAAAAAATTTCCGAAGTTAGAATTGCCGTCAAAAATATTCCCAAAAGTAACAGAATTAAGCATCAATTAATATAAATTCAAGCATAAATAAATAAATTCAATTAACCATAGTTTTACAAAGAAGCCATGGAAATTTTTTGATTACATACTAAAATCAAAATTAATTATATTGTCTCAGTCAGTTCTATATGGTATAGATAATTAATGGTGATAGGTAAAAATGAGTGATTGTGAATGTTGTAAAAATACGATTAGTTTGAAAAATAATTAAGCTTTGTTTTAAATTTAACTTATTATATAAAAATGACTTATATATATATATATATATATATATATATATATATATATATATTTCGGATAAACAAGGCAAATGCAAAATTTCGCAAATCATTCTTAGAATTAATTTATTTTCATATTATATTAAAAAGGAAAACATTGACAAAGAAAATCACGAACTCATAATTGATTATAAAAACAATTATAAAAACCATATTTTCAATTGAAATGATTTTTTGTTAACTTTTTCTCTTTCTGATGAAAACTCAGCTATGATCTAATAAAATTGAAGTAAAAGTTCTCGCCGAAAACAATAGTACTACGCCAAAAGTATTTTAATTGTATATTATTTAATAAACGAAAGGGAATTAACCTTGAAGTGATCGAATTTGCTTAAGAAAATAAGACAAGGTCTGTTTTGTTTTTTCAGTCCTCGTAACACTCACGTCATCTCACAGTTTTAATACCTAGACTAAACGCTGGAGGGCATTCAACTTACAAGCAATCTTTTCATTTCACTTCCTTCCTGCGAGAAACACTGCAAAGCACGGCCTTCAAAATACTGACTCTCTTCCAAAAACGCCCTTGATCGACATTTATTTTAAATAAATCAGTTTTAATATATGTGAATAAAATTCCCTTACAGATAACTGGACGAATTCTCAAAATTTTTATTTTTTCTCATTTCTAATTTCAGTGACAATTATTAAACTTAATTACTTTTACTTTACTATGAATATTTTAGAAATATTTTCGCATAATCAAGTCAATAAAAAATTCAAGAGAATTATTTTTTTTATAAATCTAATCCCTTGAAATTACTTATTATTTCATTTTTTAGTATTATTATTTATTTTATTTTATTTATTTCCTTTTTTGCTGTAGTGGTTTTAAATGCTTAGGTTTTGAATAAATTAAGAAATGCATTGATAAAGGTCTTTAATAATATATTCAAAATAATTTTACTCAGAAAATACTCGTATAAAAATAATAGCAAACAAAAATAAAATTAAAATTATTGAATAAAAATGATAATAAATAGAAAATAAAATAAAATTTACATTTTTAAATAAAACATAGCATTGTAACAGATAAAATATTTCACTGGGCACAAAATTGTATGAAGAAATATTAAATTTTGGTTTCAATAAATAGAAATTTTTATTTAATTTTAAAAGCAAATGTTTCTCAAAATTTTGTTTTAAAGTAATTAAATTTCTTTTAAACGTTGAACTACTTTTACAACATCTTAGCTTTAGAAATGTAGTTTAAACATAAAATACAACATTCCTAGTTAAAAGCAATGCTGAATTAAAATTTCGAAAACATTCGAGTTACCTTTTTGCTTATTGGAATTTACAGACTGCAAATAGCATACAAATTTAATGGCCTTAAGTAAAATTGAAATCAAATAATTATCGTGAACTTTCTCTATTATCAACAAACCTTGAAAAGATTTCAAATTTTACTCTGCATTATCGGTTTTTAATTTGCCCATTAAGAAGTGTGTCCCTTAACTCAAACGGAAAAAAACAATAATACCAAAGGCCGAAATATTTACACACCCATTACTATTAAGAAATTACAGAGAAAAAGGTAATAAGAAAGTTTTAGAATATTTTACTATTTTCAAGGGTTCATATAGTGTAACGCATAACTGGAACACATTACTTCACTTTTAAAATAATGTTTTTTTATTAAGACTATAAATGTAAATTGTAATCAAATCTAATGATGTCTAAACTCTAAATCAAAATAAATGTCAAATCAAATCTCCTATCATAGATCAATGGGAAAATATTAAGGCCTGAAATTTTAAACGTGTATTAGTTTCTTTCGAACAAATATATTCGACTGATTTAAGTTTCGAACGATGAATCTTTTGGACACCAGATTGATTCATTTTTTCCAGCAAGATATTACACTTTTCTGTGATATAACTAGATTTGCAGATATTTTCATACTGTTCACATAGAATATAATATCTTTTAAATTCTTGTGGAATATTGCTTTAAATGTCTCTATAAATATTAAGATAAATATTTTTATAAATTTTTATATGTATCTGCATAAAAAATTAAAATATTATTAAAATTAAAATATTATTAAATTAAATCTCAAGAATATAAGGAGTATGTATAATTACTGCATTAAAGTAGTGAAACATCTCTGTTTAGATGCAGAATACATTTACATAATTATGTATCACTATTTTTATAGTATTTTATTAATTAAGTATTGTAAATGATTTAACGAAAAAATAGTTATAATGGTGCTGTCACAATTTTTCCTCAATCTTTCTAATTCGGTGAATAGATTTATTTAATAACGCTTAAAAAATTTTACGCCAAGTAAAGACTTAATTTCCATATTTTATATGTTTAAAAATTGTATTCTAAAAGAAAACAATTTTCTTAGTCTTTCAATATTAGAATATGATTTGACAATGCAAGTTGTCCATTAAATGATAGTCAAAATTTATTATAAAATGACAATAAATTATAAATTGACCCATAAAAATGAATTAATTATATTTTGCTTTTATTCTATAGAGTTGTGCTACAGATTTCAAGGTACCAAAGTCATGAATTCGAGTGCACGTTAATAAGCTTAACATCTTGAAATGCCTAAATAGCTTGAAAAATTTGATTTACAACCCCAATTAGTGCAATCTTTATGAAAAAAGGAAGCATACCAAAATTACTATCGAATCATTTCCAAATTCCACATGTAAGTTTTAATACCAAGTATAAAAATCATTCAATTTTCAACGCAAGTAAATGCTATTTTTTGTCATGACTAATGTTTCTTTTGCTGCAAATTACTTTTTAGAACACTCATCAATTACACTTCGATTGAATATAACTGACTGACTACCAGGTTAAAGCTTTTCAAAATACCGAAATATTTCGTACCAATTACGAATATTTATTAGACTGTACTGCAAGTTGTGGTTCAGAATTTCTATAATTTTTTACACAAATATATTTAAGTGCTCAGACATATATATGTATCGTTCCTAGAAAAAAACATCTTCGTTCATTTATTTAAACATTCAGTTTTCGAATGGTACTCATTAATATTTTATACATCCTATAGTATATGTACCTATGTATATCCTATATAGTACCTATGTATATGTAAAACGCAAAAAATGAAATGAAATATAGAAAAACTATTTCATCACATTTTTATGCATTTTACATATACTTAATTTCAATGAAAAATCATTTTTTTATTGTTCTACATTTATTTAAGTTTATTAAACTGTTACTATATTTTGTTTAAATGAATATAAATTGAATTTAATTTTCATATTGCATGTACGAAAGGTAATCTAGTTTTAAAATTACCATTTATTAGTCTAATTTTTCTTAAATATTTATTAAACCAACTTTTTTGTTCAATACTAAATTAATCTGGTATTAAATTCAGGATTAGCGGAAACTTTTCTATCAACAAAACGGGTCACTTGAAAAGCTGATAATCCAATTCAAATTGATATTTATTAATTTGTTATTTTTTTAAATAAATAACAAATGACTTATTTCCCATTACATGAGAGTTTCTATGAAGAATCATTCTTCGTGTATGGGACGTGAAAAATATATACCGAATGAAGATTTCAAAATTCATCTTCAAGATTTATGGCAAAATTAATGCATGTAAATACTGCCAAAATAAATTCAAACATTTCGTGACATTGTTTCATATAATATAATATAAGTCTGATGTCTCAAACACTAAATGATAATTTTGATATTTATATATATTACAAAAATTAGGAAAATATTATTTCCCCGAGATTTGAACAAATGGCAATTTACACAAAATAATTAGAGAATAAATTTTATAAAATTTCGAAAATTCACAGAAAAGTATAGCAATGAGAAATTATAAAATGTTTTACCAATATAACGTCATAATTGCATTATGTAATTCAGACACATGATTATTGATATAATAATAGACATAAGAAGCAAAATCTTAGAAGATTCAAAACTTTATTTCGAAAGAAAAAAAAGTATAAGTTTCATTAGGGGCCTGGTTATATTACTTGTCAAAATGTTAATTTACCTCAAAGAAATCACTTGATAAAAGGAGACACGTATCATTAGAATCGTTCCAAAAATCTAGTTACTAACAATAAATTCTTGGCAATGACTTGAAATATTCTGACTTATATGAGCACACCATTGTAAACTGAAAACTGCTTGTCGGAAATCCAGGAAAAATCCCAAAATGTAGGTTTAGAAAAGACTATTTTGTCTTGTCTATATATAGTCAGTGAGAAACCAAATAAAAATGAACACTAAAATACAAAATGTACGAGTTAAATGTAATCTTAAATCTCATGCTATTTATAAAACATATTTTTCATTTATTTACTTTCAGTTATTCTCACATCTGAAACCATTTTAAAATTAATTTTAAATTTATGAAAGACAGAAATAAGTTAATCAATGAGTTTCTAGCAAATCGATTGTCTAAG
>JAPDSC010100793.1:0-21072 GCA_026290005.1 Latrodectus geometricus | reverse complement strand
TAAGGTATTTGTATTGTTTTCAATACTTGTTTATAAATGCCTGACATTAAATTAGAGAAAAAATATTTATTGAATGAATATAATGATAAAAAGCTTTCATAAAACTTAATGTTTCTTTAAGTCCCTTTATAAAAAATATTTTAATAACAATCCAAAAACCATAAACTATACTTTTGATGTATGTGCTCTAAAATGTTCATCTGCCCTAAATTAATACCTTCGAAAATGTACAAATGCATGAACTAAGGGATAAAATTTGATCATTGGTTTTCAGTTTGAGTTATTAGGTTCGACTTCTATCTTTTGAATTTATGATAATGATTGAATATTTATTTTAAGTGTTATATTACCTAATCTAATTAATTTTCAAGTGCAAAAAGTAACTCTGTAACGACAAATCAAGCAATATAAGTTAAATCGATTAAATAGGAATGAAACATTATATTTTAATTACACATAAAATGTTTCATTATTGATACCTACGAAATTGAAAGAATATCTAAGTAATTTTTTGAAACCAAAATAGAAATATAGATGGCATTATTTAGTTCTCCTTATCAGTTAATGAAAAAACTGTAAATGTGTTAATTATGTAGTTGTAGCACCAGTATACTTTCCCTTACTAGAGGGTGTTGATACTTCCCCTTACTTAGCTCTGAGACCAGTTAGTGGAAACCGTCGGGTGATAGCCTTCGTAAATCGAAACCGGGATCGAGCAGAAGATTCCCTAATACTTGAACTGTCTCAGCCTCAAAGATATTATTTCACTTGGAGGACATTCCGACCACCATCTGTATCGCCTTTAGTGAACAAACACGACGGATATATGCCTAAGCCTGATTCGAGCTTACTACCACCAGATAATTTGAACGAAGATTTAACTAACATGTCTCAGCACTAATTATGTGGTAAATGTGTAATTAATGAGATAATTCTTTATTCCCCTAGGTGAGATTTTAATAAAGAAACTTTACATAAAAATTTTTACCAGTGCAAATATTTAAAAATATAAAATAACAATGATTAATACGTAAAAAATATTGGCACTTGGAATTTCAAAAATTCGTTTTCTAGTATCGGAAAAATAATAGCATAAATGAATCTATAATAATAAAAGCAAGTGTAATGTGTCTGTCCGTTTGTCTGACCGAGCTCTCCAGCCAAATCTATCGCACGCAGGGACCTGGAATTTTTTACACGGAAGCACAAGGGGGCTGGCCACCAGACCTCGAAGCCCGATTTTCGATTTTTGAATTAGAAAAATTTTTAAAAAATTATTTATAAAACTTCTTCTCGAGATCGCTGCTCGCCGATAGCTGATTCCGGGGTTGTACCAGCTCCTTTTGAGAAACAATTCTGGCGACCATCTTTTGGAAAATTTTCCGTTTAAAATATTTAGGATATATTGTTCCTTTTTATCGACGGGGAATGTTGTGTGTGTGGGGGGGGGGGAAGAGAGAGAGACAGTCTACGTGTCCTACACTACTATTCCTGCGCTATTCACTTATCTGCATTTTCTAAATGCACGGGCAACGCCGGCGGGTACAGCTAGTATTGCAATAAGAAAACAATATATCCCTCTTTTATTTTGTCAAGTTTTTCTGTAACTAAATAAAGTAAAGAAAAATCTGAAAATAATATCCAGTAAAATTTCTTACTTCTATGCAAACTTCGCAGTAATAAAATCACAGAACCACTGTCAGGTGATTTGTTCAAAAACTCACCTGGCAGCTTCCTCTCCACACCACTTCAACGGAAGGTCTTTGAATATCACAGATTAACGTGGACGCGTCCACAACCCAATGAACTCCAATAATCTAGTGAGGGAAAATGTGGTCACCCTGCTAATCATCGTTCGTTGCAAGCGAAACTTTACTTTTTGAGCTTACGGGAAGCGAAATGAAGCTAATGGACCACTGAGGCTTTGCTATAATTTTACACCCATATATAATAGTGTAGGTGAGCCCCAAACTGTACCTAAGATTAATGTGTTTGGAATACTCGTCTATCACCAAGATCCTTGTGATTTTGAACCATACTCAGATGACGAGGTAGACACCTGAGTAGGTATCCTCCTTTTCACATTCATGACTAACCAGCGGAAGGACTTTGGAAGTCATAGATTAACATAAGCACGTCTCCCTTACCTACGGAGCTCCAGCAACCTAGTTAGGGAAAATGTTGTCATCTTCTCAATCGCTGTTCATGGCAAGCGATTCTACACTTTCTTGATGTTATAATTTTACTGTGAAACATTATTTTATTGTTATAATAGCAGAATTTTCTGTGCAGATAACAGTAAAAATATATATTTATTATCAGAATCGCAATCACTTAATTTATAATTTAAGGAGGATTTGGATTCGGAAAGGACAATTTTCTTAAGTTTTAACTCTTGTCTGTATTGTGTTTTTGGCATTGTATTTGACAGTATATACCAGAGCTGAAACTCCGTACATCCTAACGAAATCTATCGATTGTTTAATAAGTGCTTGAGAAATTTTTAGCTGTTGTTAAACATTGGAGATAGTGTTTACCAAGGAGTCTTAATTCAACTTGGAATATGACACAAAGATATGTTTTGGTGTATAGGAAGATAATATTCCTGTACCAAAGAAATAACTCCCACATTCTTTCGGGAAAGGTTATATAACAGACATAATGAATCAATGCTTTTGGTTGGTGTAAACATAATTGGGCGCCAAGACATGCACATCATACGAAATCGCAAATTTTAAGGAACATAATTTAAGTTGAAACAATATAATTTATAGAATTGCTAGCATGTTCTACTGATGTAATCCATTTGATCATATCTGAGTCACATTCGGATGACACTTTGCTACGAGAGTAAATTCTTATACGTTGTTATGAAACGAAAATTTTACAGCCAGTGACATAAAAATAGTGTCTTTTCTTCCCCCCTTTTTTCTAATTTTTTGGAGGGGAACATAATTGTTCAGTCTTACAGGTAACCTATCTTTGAAAAACAGATGTGCTACTATTCTCTGGCCAGTTGGCGGGTTCTAGGATACCACATGCCATATGAAACATTTTATATGACTTCAAAATAAAAGTGTTATTTTTTAAAATTTTAGCGCAGAAATATTTTCCATGCTTTTTTTATTACTCTAAACAATTTTTATATGGATTGCGTTTTGTTTGTTGTATGTATATCCTTCGTTATACGATCATGTATAGTTTTGACGCAGTGGTTTTCTATAGTTTGTTGACTCCTCCTAATTGTATTAAGTGCTTTTTATATTTAAATAAAAAGTACATCAAGCAACTCTTATTTTTCGGTTATTGAAAAGGATAAAGGAATTTACGTTTATGAACATAATCATTAAATATAATTCCTTCATTAACTGACAATCAGTATATTTTAGAAAGCATATTGCACGAAAACATTAAAAAATATATGAAAACTGGCATTGATATTTTATAGCACGGAAAACAGCTAAAAAATTATTTTTAGAACTATTCGTTATTTATAGAAATCGCTAAAACAAAAATATTTTCTACTTTCAGATCCATATATTGGGAATACAGTAACAGACATCTCTGACATTATTTATTAAGAATGATACTTTCAATTCTCGGAAACTGAAAAAATAATCTTTTAGATTTTTTACTGCTACGTATAAACATTGCAAAAAGACTCGTTCTCTGTTGTTTAACTGAATATATCCTACAAAAAAAAAAAAAAAAAAAATCACAGACGGTCAAATAAATAGGAAATAATTGCAGAAGGCATCTCAAAATCGGCTTGATAATGATTAATTACGAATTTTGAATACATAAAGAATAATAAAACAGTTACACAAATATGACTTTAACATATGACATAAGCAAATATGACTTTAACATGTGTATATATATTTAAGTAGATATGAGCATTACATATATGCACATACATGCATACTTATATTTTTAATAATTCAAGGCTCTGGGAACAGATTAATTTTTATTTTTAATTCTTTTAGGAACTTTGCATAAATAAATTCAAAATGTTTTTTCCCTTGTTTCTCTGATGAGAAAAAGTCAAATTTATATTCCGCATTTTTAAATATTTATTTGAATATTCCTTTCTTTTAATTTCTATTATAATTCCTTTTTACACCTTCTTTGTTTGAATTTTGAATGTTTTTATGCTTTCTGAATAATTTATACTGTGAGAACAGTATAAATTATTTTGAAAACGTTTCTCTATATAAAAAAAAACTCGTTTTGCTTGTGCCTTTTACTATTATTTGTTTTCTTACAAAAAATTATAAGAAATTTGCACACAAACACACATTCTTAAATTGCACTGATTATTTATGTATATAAATGCCATAACATTAATAATTATTAATATTAAAATTTTATTATCCCTTTACTTACAGTATATTATTTTAACAGACTTACTTATGTTTTAGAAAAAAATTGGTTAAAAACATTTTATGGTTATTTAAGAACTAAAAGAACTTCTAACTGCCAAGATTTTTACGAATCCTTATCTATACAAAAATGTGCTATAAATTACATAATTTTTCTAACCATTTTTAATCTAAGAGGTATTAACAGTTTTAAATGTACCATATAAGGCAATAGTTCCTAAAATTTTCATTGTTAGAATTCACTTCAAAATATAAAAATTTTTGGCTTGTTACAATTCAAGATGTTGAGATTTATCAAGATGGTGAGTGTGTGTGTGAGTGTATTTGCTGCTTAAACGTAAGATGTATGTAAAATACGAGTGTGATTATTTTTATTATGATCACCATCAGATTCGAATCCACTTCAATAATAATTATTTATACTTCTTAAAATGTTCAAAGCTTGAAATATCTGAATATTTGATAAAATTTTCAATTCTGTATCATTACCAAATTTTTTAGTTTTTGAGGGAATCTTCAAATATTCTATTTATGTAATTGTTATTGTATGTGGTTATTTTAAGTACATTAAGTCAATTAATATTATATTTATATTATAAATATCTACGAAATACTATTGGCCTTTAATTGAAGTGCAAACATGTTAATTATAATTAAATTTTTAAATTAAATATCAATTAATACTTTTAATGTACTGTATAAATACATTTTTTAAGTTTACATGATTTGTTTTTATCTCAACAATATTTACGTGATAGAGAATGTAAAAAAATTGATTTGATTATCAACATAAAATTATTCTAGGCATACATTTTCCTACATAAGCTATATTTGAATTTGATTTTGCTTTATAGCGCCGTATTTGGCTGATTTTTATCTTATAATATGATAACCTAAGGAAGGAGAAATTTCTGAGAAATCGGCTCTCCATAGGATTCCCGCTATTTTATGATAGAGCAGGGCATTGCCCCTAGAATGTTGATAAGGGGGGTTTGCTGGGGAGGAGGAATGCATTAGTTTTAGCTCCAAGAAGTGATACATAAAGCAGAAAATATTCCTGAAAATAATCTGTTCACTTAAATGCTGACTTACTGAAAATAATCTGCTCAATAATCGCTCTGCTGGGCAAAGCTCTTGAATCTGAAACTGTGGAAAACCTGATGACGACGATGAAAATACTGTAATTTAATTAATATTATTGAAAAAATTGCAAAATATAATTTTACTTTAGTTCGCTCATCTTAATCTAAAAAAAAAATTGATTTTACGATTGAAATATCATGTATATTTATATTTTTTCGTAATTTTGTTGGATCAATTACTTAAATTAAATCGTAATTTTTTTAAAATCTAGATTAGTCAGCAAACAAAATATTCAAGTAAAGGGAAGAAAATAACACGGGCGCTATAAATATATGAACGTCATGTTTTATAAATATGTCGTCAAGAACTATCCAAGAAATTTTCTTAATTTACAATGTCAAGTTTCATCTGAACTATTAGGACTACGATTTTCGGTATGAGAAGTTCCAGGTTGGATTCCAGGCTGTACTGAGCTACAAGAGATGAAAATTAATTTTTGTGTTTTTCATAGACATGTTTATATAGATAAATAGTTAAAGTTCTCCTGATTTCTTTCTTTTTTTTCTTGCGACATATGAATACGGGCTATTGTATATGGGAAAAATAAAACCCAACAGTCTTTAGTTGTTACGCTACTCTTTACATGGTGCTAAAATAAAATGTTTATCTTGAATACTTTCTTACAGACTAACACACATAAGCATACTTTATTATATCATTGAATTTTTAAGTGAAGACTATAAATATTTTACGGTACTAATTCAATTTTCTTAAAATTGCGATGTTATGCTTTGAGGCAATTATTAGAATGATAGCAGCTTATGTTAACCTTTCATACAAGAATATGTTTTTGGGGTTTTTACTAATTTTTAGCATAGTAAATAGTCCCAATAAGATAGAAATTTGTGTCGGAGTTATATATACAAAGTGCATGGTATGCATATATCACTACTAGTGTAGCTTGAGGAAAGATGGTTCAACAAATAAATTCTTTTAACACACATTTCCTACTTCAAAATATAGATTGTATTCAACAACATAAATAAAATCATTTAAAATCTGAATTCATTGCAGTTTACTTTCCAATTTAAATAACAGTACAGTTAATTTCTAAAATTTTTTACAAACCAAGGGAATAAGATGAATTCTTTCGGAATATTATTATAAGAAGAATTCATTAAATCACAGAATATATTTTAATCCAGAAATAGTGAAAAGCAGTGTTTTAGAAAATGATTTCCATACGATCAGAAATCAGGATGGAACTGCTTACTAAATATTTAAATATTTGAGTAAAGGAAATACATATTCTAACTCATGTCAATATTTTCATTATTCCAAAATCAAATTTTTAAAAATTTCTCAATATATCTCCTAAAATATTTTCTTACTTCACCTGTATGAAGCAATTAGTAAATGCGCACCAAATTTTGCATCATCCTATTCTTTGTATTTTGTGGTTAAGTGATGAACAAGAGAACGGATTTGGTTTTTATCAATGAATAAAGACTCTGTTGGGTATTGACAGTTTAATTACAGAATAGATGAGAAATATTTTTATTGATTAATGAATCAATTTACTATCAGTGCCCTTCAAATTACTGTTGAGCACATCAACTTATTATTTTGTGATATATGTGAATTAAAATTTCTAATTATCTTTACATATAATTTTATTTCATAATTCAAATAAAATTTTTCATTTAATAAAAGAAACACCAAATTTTTTTCTAAATAAAATATTCTGAGTTATTAAATTATTATTATGTGTATTGATTTAAATATTATAATAGCTCTCCAGAGGTTTATAATCAAATAGATAGTTCAGAAATTCTTCCTATAATATTTTGTTTTTTACTTAAGCTTCAAAAATATTCTATTGCTTCATCAAAGAAATGCAAAATTTTGATTAAATTCATCGTTTTTGGAATCAGAATCTTCTAGGAAAGTCATTATTAATTATTTTTTATTTCATTTAATTGTGTTTGTGATTCTTAATCTACAGTCATAGAATTCGAACGTCTTATACCAAATTCATTTAATTATTTATTCCAAAATTCATCATATTTAAAAAATGCTGATTTAATTTCAATCTTCAATGTATGCGATTTAATAGTTAGCAGATAGTTTTTTGTAAATAACTTTTTTGTGTTATAATTCCTGATGATATAATTCCAGTATTGCTCTACTGATCTTAAACTTATCTGGAAGCGATTTATTGCTAGGATTTCAAATGGAGACCACCCCCAACAACCCACAGTAACTCTCTTGCAGTTTATTGACTAAATTATTTTATGAAATTTCTTCTCGGTTCCCTGTTAGCGTCAAATTGCTATTCTAGAGACACATAAGTACAAACAACTAGAAAGAAACGTTTTGTACAGAAGAAGACAGATTCAAAAGTTATTTATTTTGTCTTATATTAAATACACACACACATATACACATATATTTATATATATAATGAAAAGAAAGTAAATCTAAAAATAAAATCGATTTGTTCTTCACAATAAGGAATTTTATTGTAATTTCAAGAAGATATATTTAATAAATATTTATAAATACTGGCATACATAAATTACTAACTTTGATATGCTTGTTTGTATTCCTCTGACACAGCTGCAGCTTCTGGGGTACCTGGGCCTAAGCTCTTATTTCTTTTTATTTATTGCAAAACAGTAAATAATATGCTATTTTAAGTATTAAAAGAAAAATATTAGATTAAAATTTTAAATAGTGAGAACATACTAAAAACAAAGAAATGTTACGAATAAGTAGAAAATACAAAAGACAGAAATATTATTAAAAATATTGTAAGAAATTGAAAAATGTGCAATGAAAAACTAAAAGCTTGTCATCAGCTTATAAACTGCATATATTAATTACTATTAAAGTTTAATTAAGGATTGTGGCATCAAGAAACTGTGGAATTATATTTATTGACATCGATGGTTACACCGATTATTTCACATGGCAGTATTAATATTTTTGATATTTATATTAAATATTTCGAGTTTCTAATCTCAAATCTTGGATAATATTAAACCATTCAATGGCCATTTTAAGAAATCCTTTACTTATTTACCTTTACTCCTATCTCATCGCCAAAAATGAACTTATAAACCAAATTGCGTCTTTCTGTGATTTTTAATGTCATTACATGCTTTAAAATTTCAAAAGATTCAAATTTATGATTAAAGACTAGAGCTTACATTTTGAAATCGTTTATAAAATATCGTTTTTAAATCTTTCGAATCTTTTATAAATACTCATTTCTACCTTTTTTTACAATTACAGAAAACACTCATTAATCCGGACTCCATAAAACATCTATTCGCTTAATCCGGATAGTCATTTCGACGTACGTACACAGACACATATGCATGTACATACTGTATAAATAAAAGTTGAGTTAGTACAATAATATATCTGAGACATTTCTGTAAATTAATTAATCAAGAAATGACCACATTAAAGTAATTCAACAAAAGATCAGAAATTTCTTTCAATTAGTGAGGATGTTAATTGGGGTTAATAAAGATGAGTTTGAACCACCATGTTCAAATCTGATGTTTATTGTATAAATAAAATAATGTTTGTACATATTATACTTAATTTTCTATAAAGCAGTTTTATATTTCACTCTCTTAAATTCAACATACAATTTTTACTATGTGCAGTTGTTTGTTTATATACCTTGGGTTAATTTATGGTAAAGTAAGAATTTTGTTTGATCTGCTCTTTCTTTCATTCGGACGATCGTTATCCCCTATTAGTCCGAACTAATGAAGTTCTAGTGTTAATATAACGCATTACAAAAGATTTGAAATTCATCAAATTTAAGAGACTTGTATATCATTTTTAAACTCATATCTTATTAATGAAATCAAGGATGTGAAAAATTTACCTCCTATTTAAATATTTTAAATTTTTTTTTTTTTTGGTACAATTTCTGATTAAACTTAAAATTGCATTATTTTATGTTATCAATCCAAAATGCATTGATTTATTTAGATTAAGAAGCAACATATTGTCAAATGATCAAATACTGATTCGTCATAAATGTTATCGATATTGATTAAATATTGATTCGTATGCTTTCAATTTGTCAACAACTTCGCCATACTTCAGTTGTTTAAAGCTATTTAAAATTTCTTTTCTTCTTCATCCCCAGAACATGATGAGAATAAAAGATATAAAAATCAACAAACCGTGAATTCCATGTTTGGAGCTTTGTCATGATTGAATAATCATAATTTTTTCCACGATGTCACCGTGTTTCATCTTAGAAATGTCAGTGTGAGGCTGACGCTTGCGTAAATATCCGTCTCACTCCGGGGATGTACAATTTAAATATAGGACTCAATGTATACTAGTAAGAGCATTTTAGAAACAAATCTTTTAAATAACATTGTTCCAATTATTTCATTTTTGTAATTTCAAATTAAGCTTTTCCTGCAGAAAAATAGTACAAATAAATTTGTTATTCAAAATTTCATAATAAATAAAAATAAATTAATTTTGCTCCTGCTATAGTAAATAATTTAAACTTTTCCAAAGAGAATTTGTTTACAAATTCACATTATTTAAATTCATTTTAATATATATTTTTTTTAGCTTAATATAACTCTCAATGCAAATACTAATGTCAATTTTATAAATATAGTGACAAGCAGTTAATTTCTAAATTTTTAAATAAATGTAACTTTAAATTAAAAAATTTCACAGAATCGATCACATTTTTTTTATTGTTGCTATGTTTCTACAATACTAATAATAGAAAGAAATAAAAACAGAAACCTATGCATCAAATTAAAAAATTATCTGAAAAAACTGCAATTACAAAATAATTAGTATTTTTTTTAAAAAAAATATTTAAACGATATTCAAAAAACATGAAACAATGTTCATGAAAATAAAATGATATTCAATCTATGGATTTTCAATGAATTCAATTGATACTTCTTATTCAATTGATTATTCTTTGAATGCCTTTAACTCATGGCAGCCTACCACTGATTTTTTCTTTATGTTTTTAATAATTTTTTTTTACCTGAAATTTCATTCATTTACTTATACTGATATTACGAATATACTAATGGATTTCCTAGACTCTAGTCTATTTGTCTGCTCTATTATTATAATTGCAACGTTTAAATTGAAAGAATTCGTTATACCGATGTGTAAAAAATAAAAATTGATATTAAAAATTTCATTTATATTTTTCTAAAATTACATTCATGCTAAAGTGATTTTTTTCTTACTCGAGATATTTTTAATCATATTTTTAACAAGAAATATTTAAAAAATTCACGTTAAAAAAGTAAAATACAGATTTTTTTAAATAAAATTTTTATTATCAATATTTTTTTTTGTTTTTGCATTTATTAATTAAATTTTGTTTATTTCATATAAATGAAATTAAAAATGAAAAAATTTATCAGGCAAATTTGATTTTATATGTTCTATAAATGATATTTCATTCCAAAATTTAAGTATTTAATGCAAAACATTTTTCTGATAATATAGATTTTTGATCTCAATAAATAACTTTTTAAAAAAGATAATGAACTTTCTTAAAAAGTTCAAGTCGATTAATAATATTTATTTACATTTGCAATTCTGCAAGAACAAGAACAGAAATTAATAAAAATTCCAAGACCTTTTTAATGCGTTATTGCAGTTAGAAATTTTCGTCGCCATCTTGAATCCATCGTATTGTGTTCAATATTAAGTTCGATTACAAATTTGTGATCAAATTTCATCCTAAAAGTAAAGAAACTAAAATTAATCGAGTGCATATTTCTGGAAATATTAATATTCCGTACGGATTTTAAATATATTTCCTTGATAACCTCTTAAATCTTAAAAAATATTACGTGGGAAGTGGGGGTGGTGGAGAAGATACAACTACATGTATGATAAATGTAATAAAAACGCGATTGTGTGGAATGCTTTATTATTTGGATAAAACAACTCTTGCTTCTACAAACCAAATAACGAAACTGAATGCAGTATATGAATCACAAATTTTGAATCGGGAAGATTCATTTATGAAAAAATTCGTTATATTATTTTGTATTGTATTAATAGCAAATCAGTTTGGATTTTATTCGTCTGAAAAATATTTTAGATAAAAACTTTATGGACCTAAGATACATCATGTTTACAAAAAAAAATTTTTATTATATACTTTTATATTGGCATAATAATATTTATTTGAGAATATTAAAGTGTTTCATTGGTTGAATGCTTTTGTGTTACATGTTCTGAAATAAAACATTATTTCTTCATCTTTATATTAAATTTAAGCAGGTTTTTTTTATCCATATTAAACTATAGAGTGTTTTCTGTTAGTTATGGTGCTCAAAATAATAAAAGTATGAATAGAAAAGATTTTTAACACATAAAAAAGGGATAAAGTTCAATTCAAAACTATTATTTTATTGTAATATTCCTCTATTATTTATTATTTAAGAAGCGTTTTCAATCATAAAAGTATATTAATCTTATGCTAACGGTTAAAATTGTTCATTTAAAAAATCTTAACCAGTGAAACTTTTAAAAAAATATTTTCTATTAAGTTTTTTAATCACAGTATAAACACAATTTCAAGGAGAAAATTCTCGAGCCAGTCATTGCGGAGTAAGAACTTTTTCAATCCATATTTAGGAGATACCGTGATGCCCTCTAGCGAGAGCTTTATAAGTTGATTTGCAATCGTAAAAAAATGTTCCATTAATATTTATGAATTACTTATATTTTACAATAGTTTATATGACTATTTGCATTATATTTTAAAATATTCTAAGAAGTTCACGATTTAATATAAGTATACAGTCTTTATTTTAAATTCAGATGAATCCTGCACAATTTCTTGAAGTAATATGATCAGGAATAGAAATGAATCCAGTTTCATCAAATGAACGGTTAAACGTAGATGTTAAATAAGCACTATATAGTGGGATAAAAAATAATAGCATATCTTTCATAATTTACCTTGTAAACATTTTAAAACAGTGAATATATTTATCTTATTTCTAGCTATTTAAAAGTATGTAATAATAGTTACAACACAAAACACTTGGAAAATTACCATCATAACATTTGTTAAGTCTACAGCTCAATAATATGAAAGTTAAAATTCTAGTAATTATTTGAATACAAATATTTCCTCTTTCTCTACAATTTATGTACTATATTATTAAGTTAAAAATATAATGAAAGAAATTATTGGAATCATTATTAAGCTCATTTTATACAATTATAAATGCAGTTAAGCAAGCTAACATACCATCATTTATTAATGGAATATCCAGTTCTTTGTGTAGAATATTATTGAAAACAAAAAATAATTCAATCTACCTGTTTTTAAATAAACAGTTGTACAAAGAATTTACTAAATTTTTTCTTAATATTTGATTAATATCGAGAAAAAAAAATAGTAATAAATTTTACATTTATCAATTTTGAAAGAATAAATTTTGACTTTATAATTAAATTTCATACTTTATAACTAAATTTCAATACAATAGTTAGATTTATGCCATTTTGTTTAGTTAAAGAAATAGTATAGAGAAAATTTTTTGGACATTTTCTGTTATTAAACTTCAATGATTACTAAAAAATGTGAAGAAAGCAAAAACAAAACACGTCTGTAAATTTTACAGCCATGAAGGAAATTTGATGAAGATTAACAAGTTTTTTTTTATTTTTGACTGATTAAAATTTGAAAAATCATTGGAAAATTAATGAGCTAATTCCTTTTTTTTTCCTCACAAATAAATTTTTCTTACCTTTTTCTTATCTAAATATATAAGTAAATTTCAATTGAAAATGTTTTTTTTATCATTATTATGCAAATAAAAATATTCATAAGTTTTCCTTTTAAAAAATTAATAAATTTATCAAATAGTATTAATTTTCAAAAAAAAAAAAAAATATATATATATATATATTACATTTTTCTTTTTATGTTATTTTTGTGTTCAAATAATATATTTGCATCAGATATCATTTTTTACATGAAAAATTGCTTTTTAATAATACAAACTAATAAAATATTTCTAAAATTAATTCGTATTTTATGTCAATAAAAGAATTATATCGAGAAATATTTTTCTAGTAACACACCCATAGAAACAAGAGGTCATATGAGTTTTATGCAAAAAATAAATTATAAAGAGTAAATTTGAATTTTTATATTAATTTTGAAATAATTTGTTATTAAATGAGTCTAAAATTAACAAAGATAAAGTTTTAAATTTTTTATAATTAAATAAAATTGGTTATGTTTACGTGTACGATGTCAAACTGTAGCCATCTTGAATCGAGATGAAATAGGAGATTCAAAAAAGATACATATATTTAAAAGAAATATAAAGCTATATTTAAATTGAAAACTAAGAAAATGCATGCAATTGAAGCTTATTAATCTCTTTATAATGATAGAAAAGTATTTTGAAACTTAAATATATTTATAAAACGAAATAATTAACGACGCCAATACAAACACATTGAGTTCGACTTTCTACGCAGTTCTATTGCGATTGAACAACTTTAATTTATAAAAATAATTTCCGTGCTCGAAAAAAATTGTTAATAATTTATTTTGATATACAGTACACATGCCTAAATATTTTCTTATTTTTTTGCAAAATTAATTATGTTTTTAAATATTTTTAATTCGTCTTTAAAAAATCACTACGAACCATTGGAGTGCATGGAGTGTGCTAACTAGTCCCAAAAAGAAATTTTTTGAAATATGTTATGTAATTTTTAAGTAATTTTTTTCCTCTCGTACTGGAAGCTAAGATTTCTATCTTCATTTACACACAGTGTTTTGTCAATAACTAAAATATTTAACTCTGAATTATTAAAAATCAACAGATGCATCTTATTTTAAGCGAAGGGTATAGTCCCGATTTAATTGTTTTATTAAATCACAGTGAACTGAGGGACACAAATTTATGATTATTCCTTAAACTAGACACTACAGAGTATACGACAGTAAAAATTTGAAGAAGTTAGCATCAAAAATTAATCGATTGCGAACTAAAGAAATCACGCAAGAAACACAATTTGTGCCTGTCGGAGCGATCGGACGAGACTCTCCGTGCCTTTGCCGCGCTCGCAAAGTTTACAGCTTTCTACGACGTCCGCAACTAGTCTATAAAAGAGGGGCGTTTTTCACCCGATGCAAACATTCTCCGTTCAACTGCTCTTGAGTAAGAACGTCAATTTCGCTCTGAATTTTTTTTCCTGTAAGCTGTTTTTCCATTTTAAAAATGGCAGAAACTGAGGTAGCCCCTGCTCCTGCAGCCACACCAAAGAAGGCTAAAGCTGCTAAACCAAAAAAACCCAAAACAGCTCCAACTCATCCGAAAGTCTCTGAGATGGTAAATGCTGCTATTTCTACTTTGAAAGAAAGAGGTGGATCGTCTGTTCAGGCCATTAAGAAATATATAGGCTCGCACTACAAAGTGGATGTCGACAAGTTGTCACCATTCATTAAGAAATACTTGAAGAGTGCGGTTGTCTCTGGAACCCTGGTTCAAACCAAAGGAAAAGGAGCTTCTGGTTCTTTCAGGATGACTACTGGAACTAAGGAAAAATCAGCCAAACCCAAAGCCGCGGCTGCTAAGCCTGCCAAGAGTAAAGCAGCTAAACCTGCAGCCAAGAAAACGGCCAAACCCAAGACTCCCAAGAAGTCAGCTGTAAAGAAAGCACCAAAACCCAAACTGGCCAAGAGTCCGAAAAAGCCCAAAAGTGTCAAGCCGAAAGCTCCTAAACCCAAGAAGACGAAGGCGGTGAAAAAAGCTTCCCCCAAGAAGAAAAAGTAAACATGATTTTCATCTCGTGATCATTGACTGTAAATATCTCCATAATCCTCCTCATCTCATCTCATCGTAACTCATCCTCTCGCATTTGGAATCTTCCCATCCTCATCTTCGCACCGCATCCTTTCAGCTTCTCATCCTGCATCTTCGCTTCAAATACATCTCATTTTCGACCTTCATCGTCATCCATTATGAACTATTTCATTCATCACAGTTCATATATTTTAGACACTAAATTTTATTTTTTCTGTGCTGGTAACTCCTCAAAGATTCAGATAAATATGCTGTCGATTTGTAAGTACTGATTGTTTTTATTCTATTTCTATTATTCAATCATAGTTGTATCTCAGGATATGTTAATAACGCGCTTAAGAAATTATCATGTTTCTCATATTTAGCTGTAGATTATCATAATAATCATATAATGTTATGCAACCATAACACCAAGATTCGAGCCCGGTAAATCCTGCATTTTGATGTTTATTGCACTGATTTGTGCATGTATAAAACTGAAATATGCAGTTGTGTAAATATTGTAGTTAAAAGCAGACTCCAACGAGCTGCAGTAGATTAGGTTATTATTCGATTCTGAATAATATAGATTTATTGAATGTTCCTTTCTGTAAATTAAAATATGTAATCAACTTACGATTTTAAAATTTATTTTTAATTATTATTTCTGTGTGTATGTTAGTAAGTAGAATTTTACATTATAGTTGTAATAAAAGTATATGAATGTCTTGTAGAATTGTTTTAATCTTGTGGATATATGTGTAATAACATTGTAATTGGCAAAAATTCTGATCATTATGATTGTAATATAATTTTAGTTAATTATTCCGTTCAGGAAAATGAGCTATTTTCACAGTAAAATGTTATTAAAAATTTTATTTTGAGATAATATTTATATAATTTAAATTGTAATAATTTCATAAAAACATTTATTTTCAATTTATGCATATATTAGAAAGTAATATTTAAGTTTGTTTTATAATTCTTTATATAACCAGTATGTAAGCATTCAAATGAGTTACTGTACCTGTATTTGCGATTTTTTTGTATCTATGTGTTTACAAATGTAAACAGTGTTATTGTAAATTTTTGAGATTTTTTAATAAAATTATGTATCACAAGATTTGTTATATTATTGATTGTTTTAATAATATCTGACTACATTGTTTCATAAATATTAATGTAAATGACCTTTGAATAGATATTATTTATAAGTTTGTGCTCCTATCTAAATGTATTATAGTAGTCCATTATCAGAAGGCATAACAATTAGTTAATTTTATAAAATTTATAGTGCACTTTTTGTAATTTAACTATTAAGCTAAAAAGATAATTTTTTTTACAAAAGTTGGTAAATTACTCATTACAAGCTCATTGATTATTGTGATACTTAAAATTTATTCCTGATGACCACTTGTTTATTTCATATTGATATTTATTTCTGTTAAAAAATATTTTAAGTTTTCATAATCTGCATGCATATGCAAATATGTGAAAAATTTGCCAAACAAGTAAGTATTCTAATTTATTTCTGTTTAAGCTTTTGAAAAACACTTAAATAAAAAAGAAAAATTATAATTTAATTTAAATAATGTTATGGCCTCTATGAAGTTAACTGAATGGAGCACATCCTGGATAAAATAAGTAACAATGTAATGTTTTCTATCAATTACTAATGAAAGCATGGAAATAATTCAAAATTTTATAAAAATTTTTGTTTTATCTCTTTCAAACATGATATAAATATATTTGTGTAGTTGTAAAAACGTTAAAAAAGTGCCATTTTATGGAGGTGAAGTTAAAGAAAAAGTATTGCAATCCAAAAATTATTTACTTAATAGAATTGTTTTATTTTAGCAAATGACGAATCTAGTTTTAACAGTGAGCAGAGAGTGAAATATGATAGCATGTGTATATGTAAGCAGTTAAATTTTATTTACCAATTTCTTTTTATTGTAAAATATAAATAAAAAAATTTATAAAATGTGTACGTAAAGCTGCCCATGTAACATAGTAATCAGTTCTATGAAGAATTAAACTGAAATGAAAATATTGTACTATTTGGAATTATTGTGGTGATATTCAGAAAGATCTCTGACAAAATTAGCAATTAAAGGCATTAAAACGTATTTTCCAATTCATTTATTATCATTTTAGATTTGGTCTTGTTTGAAGATTCTGTCAAAAATCTATTTAAGTTTGAAGATGCTATCCTAAGTCATAAATATCACATTCTGAGATATATTTAATTAATTTAAAATCTAATTATCCCTCTAGATTAATTTCATTCTTAATTTAAAATTGATAATTTAAATTCGTCTATATTGATATCTATTCTGAATTTCCATAAGTGTTAGTTTTTATTATGAATAAAAATTGACTTGAGCAAAAACATGAGCTCTTTTTAAAAATACAAATATGTAATTGATGAATATAAAATGTTTTTATTTATCCGTAATTTGATCTTTAAAGAATCATTTTTTCTAAGTTAATGCCATCTGTAATAGTCTTACTTTTTACACATTTTTTCAAGCTATTAAAACCAAATTTATTTATTTTATTGATTTCCAACATTCGTTATTTCATTTAACTCTTGATGAATAATTTTAGCCTATTAAATAATTGTAATATATTATTCGTTTGTAACACTTACTTTTATTTTCTAACTTAACGCTAGACTATTATTTTATTTAGCTGTGTAGCCCAATGAAACTAGCTATGTTTTAGCTAGTTAATTGAGTTGGTAGCTATGTTTTTCTGGTATATGAAATAGTATAGATATTTAAATTTAGTAGAATTTTAATAGTTAACTCTGATTAATGTAAGTAATAATAAAATTATTGGTATTAACATATATTGAAAGTATAATAGATTGGTTACTCACAAAAAATAAGACATCTATTTACAGACATTTTTTAGATATATTTACTTAAGGACAAAATTCTTCAAAATATATATATAATTCCCGTTTTTTATAAAATAAATAATAAAAAAGTACAATATAATTAGTGGCTTTAGTGAAACTTTAAGGAAAATCAAAAGAAAATATGTAATTATGAAGGAATAAGATAATAGAGAATTGGAGCAATGCAAATTTTATCTTCACTTTATAAATCAATATATTTTGGCTTTTTAATTGTTCTGTTTTGTAGAGCTTTTAATTTTTGAGTTGCTGCAGATATGGGTGATGTATAGGAATGATTCAGTCTTGAATGACATTTGTAGTTTTCTGTCAAATAATATTCCAAGATAATTACAGGTGTTAACCTGAGTTGGGATAGTAATTTATCTGCTACTAAGCTTGTTTTTCCAGTGATAGTTATCAATACATATAACATTATCCAATGATCTTAGTTACAAGAATTTCAGAATTTTATTTTTTGCAAACAAAATAAAATCTACTACTAAAAAATTTTAAAAAATATTTTACATAACATTTTTTAAATAATGAAAATCAGTTATGATTTTCATTATTTTAAAAAAAAAAAAATTATACAACATTATTTTAAAAGAATATTCTAAATATAAATTAATTCAAGACCATATGTGTATATAAAATTTTGTTATCTCTTAATATCTTGTTAATTTATGGAAAGATAGGGGAATAATTATTATCTTCGATCATGTTTTCCCATAATAAAAGGAATTGATGCATTACTATACTTGAATTTGAAATTATCCAACATAAAAATGCAATGGATTTTTAAAATATTTGTGTAGGCTAAGCGTCATTTTTTCGGTAAGTTACTCAGAAACTGCTGCTTTTAATGCTTATACTGTAAAATTGACACCATAACAATTTGTAAGTAAATAAGATTTATATTCATACTTCTCTAAGATGGTTTTTTAAAAAGAATTCCCGTTAAAGATACCATTTTTATGATAAATTAAAGGAGCTTTACTTCAACATGAATAACTAGAAAAAATATGAATTTTACAATAGGTTAAGAGTTTTACGACAGATGGCGCTACTTATTGACAAATGTTTTTTCTAAAATCATGACATTCTAAAAAACATAAAAATATGGGGAATATTTATTATAAAAAAAAGGTGTTTTTATGATTTAATCTAGACTTTTATACATGTATGTAAAGATTTTTTTTATCAAGCGAAATAATTTATTAGTTTGAATAAATCTTTCGGGTGGATATGCATCATTATTTTGATTTCGTTGATAATTTTTTCTTAATAAATGCTATATAATTCTTTGTTCTTATTAAACCATTTCACATTTTTTTTTCACCATGCCAACTTTTCAACTATTTTAATGTTCAGTCCCAACTAAATATTCTTTCTTTTTTTGTAAATTCTGATTTCATTGTGCCATTTCCGATTATTGCCTCTTGAAAAGAGTTTTTATTTTTATTTCAATTATGGTTAAAAAATATCTCAACAATTCCATGGCTCCTGGGATAATGGCAGTATTAGCTAATAGTTAAATTTTTCGTTATGTTAAAGTATTCATTCTGGGTTATTTATTTTTTTTATCTATTGGTATGCATATATTTTTAAAAACAAGGTGGTAAATATTTTCAATTTGTTTTACCATAAAAATAAAATAAAACATTTTTTTAAAATAAAAATATTATTAAATTAACCGTCTAATATTCATCATATGTCTAAGTATTACATAAAGCAAATTCTATGTTAACTGAAAAGAATAATATGTCTATTACCGAGTGATTCTATGGTCACTGTCTTATAGCAAAATTGTGCAATGTACCTGTTTGAAATTGTCAATTTGAACAAGTTTATTTTAGAACAGTTAAGAAGCTTGTACCCATGGTAATATAAAATAAATATATTATTTATTTCAAGTGTCGAATAATTGATTATAATGCTATTAAGAATAAGGAGCAGAATTGATGGCATCTTGTACAGTTAAATTGCTGACGGCATTATTTTAAATAGAATGGACATTATTCCTGAACAACATGGGTTTAAAAAACACCACTTTACTACTCATCAACTGATGAATGTTGGTGAAAATATATCACCCTCGGATTCCTGTTGAAAAAAAAGGTACTGGAGCAGTTTCCCTTGACATTGCCAAAGCCTTTGATAGAGTTAGGAATTATGGGCTTGAGTATAAACTCAATCTTATTGGTCTTCCAGACCCACTCATAAGACTTATTATGCCATATCTTTTGGGATGAAAATTCCAGGTTCGCATAGGTACCACCTATTCATCCACAAAACAAATTTTAACAGAAGGGTCTCAGGGATCCTAACATGGAACCCGACTATTTTTGATCTATATGAAAGACATAGCCACATCATCCCATACATCATTGTATCTATATGCAGATGATACACTAATACTAGCAAAACGAAGGAAATTATCTAATATTTCCAACGCACTCAGCATATACTTACAACTATTTGAGCTCTAATTCAAGCGATGGAAAATTTTGGTTAATGAAAATAAAAGTGTAACTATAATATTCACAAAAGAAAAGAAAGGCATTTACAGCAGAGAAAATCAACGAAACATCCCTATCTTGGTCTGCCACCTGCAAATATCTTGTTATTACTTTAGACAAAAAATTAAGCTGGGATAACTACGTAAATAACATCAAAAATATATTTAAGCTGTGAACTGTGCAGCACTGCACCCATTCATAAATTATAAATCTAATCTTTCCATGAATAATAAAGTGCTCCTTTACAAAGGATATCTCAGACCACTTCTGTTCTATGCCTGTCTTTTCTGGGGGTACACCCACGACAGTAATCTCTTAACTTTAGAAATCCT
>JAPDSC010100788.1:0-12769 GCA_026290005.1 Latrodectus geometricus | reverse complement strand
GAATGACTATTATAATTTATAAGGGAGCAAAACATAAAAACATTTTTACACAGAAATAGACAAAACAGAACATGTTAGAACATCCTTATTTTCATCAAAGAGTCAATTTAAATGTCAATTCTTCTGTTTTATGAGTTTTGATAAAAAATAATAAATTTCTAATAATTTGAAAAACTGAACATTAGCCAAATATCCTGTTAAAATGAACTAGTGATTTTTTTTTAAAAAATAGAGAAAAAAGTTCTGATTATATACTGGATACATACACTTTCAATACAAAAGGAATATATTCTTCTTAGAGTAATGAATCTATAATTTTATTGATTTAAAACAGAGTTAAGGGATTTTCATCAATTGTTAAAAATTTGAAACTAAATTCCGTGCATTATTCCTGCAATTTTAAAGTAAGAAACAATTAAGCTTGAACATAAAATTCCTACTTTAAATATGATACAATAACAGAAATTATTTTATTTCTCATCAAATTATCTTAATATTTTAATATATATGCCATCTAATATTATTTATTATTTTCTTGTGCTCTTTGTACTAAAATAAAATGGTTTATTGATTTTTAAATATAATTTTGTATTCATTAATTGATCACTTACTAATTTTAATTTGATTTACATTTCAGAAAAGATACATATACATTTTGCATTTCATAGAATATGCAGTTCATTATTATATTAATGATGATGATGTTATACATCTAATACACCCCTAAATCTTTTGTAAAATACCCGAATATTGAACACTCATCCATGCTGTTATAACAGGAAAAATTAATAAAATACATTCAGTAATTTTAAAATTTGTAATAACAAATAACAAAGATTATTTGTAAAGCTTGCTCACAACTTTTGCAGTTAATGATAAAAATAAAACTTTTATGAAATACAACTTTATTTATTTATCAAAATATAGCAATATTTCTACGGTTATTACTAATATTGTATTATTCAATAATTACCTTTTGCTATTCTTCTGTTATTATGGTAATATTGCGATTATTACAAATCTAAATAAATACAATTTTTACTTACAAAATTTAAAAAGGGAATTTTTCTCATATTTAATAAAACAAAAGACTACGATTTCTTCAAAGCGATTTTTTAACAAATGTTACCATAATATAGAGCAGAATGCTAATCAATGATGTTAAATGAATATTATCAGCACATACGTTGTATAGGCATGCAATTCGAACAACAAATCAATGTTTTAAATTTTAATTCAATTGAAAAAGTAAGTATTTTTAAGTGGTAGAATCAATTAGTTTTTCAAAAATGCTATTATAAAATTAACTATTTTAAATTTGTGAGTATTATTTGTGATTATTATAAATAAAATTGTGAGGAAAGATACAAATGCTTTTAAAAATAAGAAAAGTAATTCATAATTCATTTCTATTAAAATATCATTATTGTAACCTCTTTACATGAATGCCTATTTCTTAATCTGGAACAGGAATTTATTACAGATTTGAACAGAGTATATAAATTTTCACTTAGCCATATTTCATTTATAATTTGACTTATATTTGTCATGAATATATTTATATGCGACGAATATTTTTCGATTAAAATAAAATTTAAAACAACAAACTTTGATTTAGATTTCATAAAAATAAACTTATTTTTAATAAAAAAAGCCATTTTATTAAATTATTTAAACATGTTTTAGATCTCGGTTTTTAAGATAGTTTTATTACAAATTAAAATCTTAACAGAAAAATATATTTATTGTTAAAGAAACATATGTTTAACGTAAATTATAAGGTTTAAATAAAACAAAAGAAATAAGAAAACAAAGGAAATAATAATTTAAATAAGAAATAAGACATAAAAGTAATAATTCATGCGTTCTTAAAATGTAATCATTTCTTTTCAAATTATACTTTTTTATACATTTTATACTTCACATTTTTAATGAAAAATTAATAATTCCTAATTATTGGTTTATTTAGTTGGAAAAGTTGGCAAATTTATTACAATAGTTATATAAATAATTTAATATAATATTTTTCTAAATACGTTTTAAAAAATTTAGCTTATAGAAACTTTACATTGTTACAAAATTATAGATTCCTTATAATTTTTAGAATTTCTAAATCCTTCATTTGTTAGTATAATTCATATCATAATTCATGTATTTGAATTAATTATATGTATTATAATTCAATTATATTAGTTTGGGGAAAAAGAAATCCATTATTTTTACGTGAACTTTTTTTAACTTCTTTCAGATTCGCTTTGTAAAAAGGTTTAAAACAGTTTTCATGTAAATTTTTAGTTCTTGTGCGAAGCTTCGACAGCTGACATGCTGTCAAGTTTGATAATTTTTTAAATTTTATAGATATTCTCGACGATGTTGTATCCATGCGAGGTGCATCTTTAGCATCCAAATACCCAAACGGAATCGACGAAACCAAAATTGTGCGTAACTGGTTGTTACAGTCATATATAGGACGATAAACACCTTTCACAATTTTAGCCACCTGGTTAGCATTTTCGCCATTATAAAAGAAAAACTAAAATGTATCGAATTTTCTGTTTGTTGTCTTCTATTTTTAAAACCTTGCACTCATAACTGAATTAATCAAACAAAAACCACAAGAGAATATTTTAGTGTCAAATGTCACCTTTCCAATGAGCATAAATTTGAAATTGTTTGATAGATACCTCACAAGATAGCGATCACTACAGACGTCTACCGAAAAAATAATGGATAAATTTTTCCCCAAACTAATACGTATATAATTCACATATATGTATATAATTCATGTATTTGAATTTATAGAGACCTTATACTTGAAAATTATTAGAATTACATTTGTTGTAAAATTCTGAAAATAATATCAGAATCTAATTCAAATATGGTGCATATGCATTTGAACTAAAATATAAATTATAAAAAATTACTGGACAAATCCCAAGTTTTAGTTTTATTTACTTTTAGTTGATAAGAATCCTTGCAATTACGTTTAGTAAAACTTTCACATATTTTGTTAACATTCTTAATGTTAATTAAAAATATGTATACTTTTCCATGGATGATAATCTAAATTAGCTTTTATCGCTTCGAAACCAAATTAATGCAAATAGACAATTTTAGAATAAGGAAAATAAAATAATTTAATGAAAATTAGAATAATTTTTATAAAATATATTAGGTAAAATCTAATTCTAAATAAATACAATTTAGAACATTATTTTTTCAATACTTTATAAAATAAATTGAGAAAATTAATTGATTTCTAATATTAAAAAGGAAATATACTAACGAAATTTCTAACATTAAAAATAGGAAATATTTGTTAAGTAAAAATTTATTCCATGAATTATTTAGATTTAAAATCACTTATGTGGAGATAAATAGATTGTTGTGTAAAAAGTTTTTCAAAAAAAGTAAGAGAAATGAAATAGAATGGAATATATATTGATATGCGTTTAGAATTTCAGTTTGATATCAACTTTAAAGAATTAAAAACTGAAACACCTCTTAGTTTTCATCATAAAATTTTCAATAAAGCATTTAATTTGTTTTCTACAGAAGAAGATAAAATATCCATATGAAATTAAGACTATTTGAAACCTATACATAAAGTGATTTATAGATAAAGTATTAAAATAATATAATTTTTATGGATTTTAATGAACTAAAATGCTGAAATAAAAATATATCACATGTATTATATATTTTTTAATAATAGATATTTTATTTCATATAAAACACTACAAACATTTTTATTAAAATCATTTCAGTAAAAAAAAGACAATTTTATTTAATTTTCTATAAAAGCCCCATTAAAGTAATTTCTTATTTGTGTGCTTTAAAAACTTTTACAAATAAAGTTTGCGACTTTAAAAGCAAAAATTAAGTATTGAAAATAGAAAACCTTTGAAAAGAAAAGAAACTAATTTTATGTAAATACAATATTTATTTTTATCTATATTTAAAATCTGTATGTAAATATAAATCACTGATCTGGTTTAACTTCATCAGAGACTTTTAGATTGGCAGCAACATCTCTCACAATGAAGGAAACAAATTCACAATTAAATTAAACGTTTTTATACTAACAAATCAATATCTAAAAGATAATGCAAGCAATATTATTATATACATAAATATACATACAAAACAGCATATTTTCTTCCGCAACAATACTTGCATGTATATATTTAATTAATAAAACCATTAAATGTAAAAATAAATAAGAACTATCAACAAAAATAGTATCAGAGTAAAATGAATAACATACTTCTTTGCTTATTAAATATTAAAGCATTACATCTTTTCTAAAATCAAAACTTTTGAGCCTTGGTAAGCTTTTATTTGAATATTTTGATCAAAGGAAAATTTTATTTCATTTCATGTATGATATGGCAGTGATATATAATTTGACTAAACTTTTCTCTCTGCATAGAACAATATTTTCTAAAATTCAAAATCAACTTCTTGCATATTTCTTGTAATTTTATCCTTATATTTTGAGGTTATATTGTTGCTGAAGTTTAATTATAATTTATCGCATGTAAATAAAAAATGTCAGAACTAAACTTAATTTGTTAAAAAAAAATAAAGATAAATAAACAAACTGTAACTAATCAAAATGAATGCACATCTTGATACGGTTGTTGTTACTCCTTAAAGGAATATAATTTCAAAATACAACTGAATTAATTTGGATATCGTAATGAGAATTCTACTGAAAAGTTTTACCTTCAATAATTACAGAGTTCTTTGCTAAATTTGAAAAATATGATACTTTTCATAATCAAATATTAAATTAATTATAAGATAATATGAAGTAGCTCTAAATATTTTATAGTTAACATGAAATAATATTTGAATTATTACATTTTATATCTTTAAAACTAATAATTATAAACAAGAGTAACAATGAAAAAGTAAGCAGTTTAAACATCGATAAAATTATTTTCAGAGACTAAAATGAATAATAAAAGTGAGTAGTATAAAATGCCATTTTTCATAAGAATAATTCAATTTTCTTCTTTAATATGATTTTTTATATAAAATATTACGATTTCCAGTATTTACCTCATCTTTTAGAATTATGTGGACTTTATTCTAGTTAAGTAGTTGAAATACTTTAAATCAATAATTTAAAAAAAAACAATTATATAAAGAATTAGGATAATTGGTAAGAAAACTGTAAAAAGTCGTTACATAAATATGTATATCTATCATTGCTTTATATTATTACAACCCCTTAAATTTTAATGTAATATATCATAGAGTATATTTTTTGTAAATTATCCGTATTAAGATAATTTGTAATGAATTGCAACATATGATCAATGAATGTTTTCTTTTTAAATTCTAAAATAATTATTACATTCAGAAAAATAAAATTTCAATGTTATACAACTTATGTTTCGTATCAACGTTATATTTTAAGCAAATTTATAAGTAAATCTGCAGTAACTAACCACAAAATTGTAAACTTTAATAAAAATTCTATTTAAATATTGTACTTTAATTAGATTTTGAACACAATTTTTATGTATTTCTCAATTGCAAACATAATTGAAAACTTCGTAAAATGAATGAAATTTATTTCTCAACTGCAAACATAATTGAAAATTGTGCAAAATAAATAAAATTTTTAATTGTAATTAATGAAGTATTCATCAACATAAATGAGGAGATATTCACCGTGATGGTAACTTCAAAACACAATACAAATCAAAATTCTATTTGAATAAGAAAATTTGACAAATTAAAAATTGAGGTACCATAGTTTTAAGCTCTAAAAAATTAATATTTGCTTTTTTTCATTTGGGAAAAAATCAAATAAAAATTCTTGAGAAACTAATTACAAAAAAACTAACAAGTACTTATTTGGATTGATATATTCAATATAGTAACCTGAAACAAATTACCTATTTAGTTTCATGTATAAATGTTTAGTTTCCTGCATAAATTTCATGTATATAATATACCATAGAATTGTTAAAAAATTTTAAGAAAAATGATATGAATAATTTTAATTAAACTCACTTAAAACTTGGTGAGTTTTAAATTATTGTTCTACATGCATTTGTAACAATTATTTCTAAAAAGAACTTTTAATATTAATTTTATTTAAATGGGAAGTATTATATAATTTTAACATTTTAGCCTTGTAATTTATTCTAAGACTAATGTTCTGAAAATCTATAATATTTTATTTTATTTAATATTTGCTATGATTCTTTTATTATTGATCTGTGTGGTATTTTTTATCTGAATTTTAATTATTTTGTAAGCAATTCATTATTATTTCAATTTATCTTTTATCATTTAAAAGTAATATTTCAATAAGATTTTACAGATATTATGAAAACAACTTGTTTTATTTTAGAAATCCTAAGCAAAACTATAATTACATAAATGGAATAAATACATTTTAAATATGAATTTTATAATAATTCTATAAATTCCCAAAGGAAGTTTACTAGTTTTTTCGCAATCTTTTGGTCTACATTCATAATCAATATCAAAATGTAGCATATACATTTTAATAGAATGTTATGAGGACATTTCTTACTTAACAAACGTTTTAAAATAAGCATAAAATAAAATCAAAAAAATGGAATAACTCTTAATTTTCCTTTTTGATTTTACCTTTTAAATGTAAAGCAATGAAGATTTTTGTATTTCTTTCTTGAATAATAAAAAAAATGTTTAACTTATATAAATATAAGAATAATTTTAAGCCTTGCGCTTTTAATAAATTTTCATTTATTCATGTATATAAAAGAATTTTTGCAAATGAAATTATCATTTACATGAGTACATAAAAGAAATAACTCAAATGCTGAAAACATTACCAGATACGATTTTTGACTATTCTTAGAGAAAATTATTTTTCATATACTTCATTGAAAGTGTTTTCTCATAAATGAATATATTCAAAACTTATTTATAAAATACATTATTCAAATAAGCTCTAAATATATTCATTTTACAATTACTTGCAAATTTACATTTATACATTTTATAAAAAGAATACATTACTTTAATAAATTTCTTTCAATTGGAATTTATTGAAATTCCATTAAAATGAAACATTTTAAAACAATCATTTTTTAAAACGTATAATTGTAATTGAACAGGTAATTACAAAATGAATATATTTGTAGCTTATTTACATATGCATTTATTGTTGAGATAAAAATGTATTAAATATTTAAATTTAGCGACAATGGTTTTTCTTATTTAAAAAGTTTTTATACTTCATTTACATCTAATAAATTTCACAAAAAATTTTTATTAATAAGTTTATAGAATATTTTTTACTTTATCTAATCACTTATTGGTGAAATAGGTTGTATTAATAAATCAAGTGCTAGAGCTTTATTTTTGAAGGCAAACTACAATGTTTTTTTTAGTTTATCAGTTTTTAAACTTATCAAAATAAAAATTTATTGATGATACTAATTTTGATTTAAAATCTGCATGTAACAAAAAGTAATTTCAAAAATTATAACACTTGTTTAAGGAGTTTAACAACTTTTTCTTTTAAAGCTCTTGAAATGTAAGAAAGATACGAGGAAGATTTTTCTATTTTTATTCCTTTGAGTAACATTTCTGAATGGAAATTATTTTAAGATCACAAAAGATGCAATATATAATATATAAAACATGACAAGGTGTATAATAGCAACTTAAAAACTCCAAACTTATACTTCAAATATCACCAAAGTTACTAAAAAATTAGTTACTTAAAAGTTACTATGGAAAGAGAATTTTTTCGGCGATAACTTTTTGCTGTATAATATAAATTCAAAATATGTTTCAACATTTACCATTAAAATGTAATGATTTAATATTGTAATTTGTATGTATTATAAAAAATTCCATGTATGGTATCATGTAATTTCAATGAAAATAATAAAATTCTTCCAATAATTTTTGGAATTTCAATGACTTTATTTATACATTTCATAAAAATATGATAGAATTTAAATTTAATTTTGAAACTGATTTCACATATAAATGAAACATAAAATGAAATTCCAGACAATTATTGCCAAACTATTACTGTGTAAATTCCATTTGTTGCATTTAATCAAAAAACTAAGCGATTTTAATTCAATTTTATAATTAAAGGCAATAATTTAAAGAATTTTAAGACAAAGCATTCTTATGTTGATTTATTTGATTCACATTTACAGTTCAAGTATCAAACATGTAAGCAATAAATAACAAAAATTTGCTTTTCTAGTTCATATTAATAATATTAATTTTAAATTTACTGTAATTCATGTTTCTATATAAAATTATTACAAAATAAAATAATTTGAAAAAATTACTTTAAAATAATCGTGATATATGACTTATTATTGTGATTTTTTAAGTTATAATTTATTGAAATGGCTATTTAGACCTTTTTGACAATTATTAAAGAAAATATGAATAGAAGGCAAGATAGCCTACCAAAATCTCTCTCGTTCAAAATATTAATTTACATTTTATATCAGACATTAAAACACCAAAATTGAAAATTCAAATTTCAGGTACTCCATTGTAAAATATTCTGCTTTGAATTAAATTATTTCCCATGAATATAAAATATATCAAAAATTTAATTCTGGTTTAAATGGAACTCATTATTACTTTCCTGTGAAGAAGAAAAATATGAAATAAATATTTATATTAATATACTTACATATTATCCTTAAATATTAATTATTATTATTGTTATTATTACTATTGTTTTCAAAATGTGTTTCAGTAACACGCTTCTCGTTTAGTAAATTTTATTATTTGATTTTGATTTTTCCAATAGATAAAAGAATTAAATGATTCTATATTATCAAAAGAAATAATAACTTTATTCATAGTTTCAACTTTCAATGCAATCGGATACTTAAATTTTTTTGTAAAATGTATAATATCTTTTGAATAACAAAATTAATTTGTAATACGTAATGCAGTAAATAATTTCATTAAATAAAATGTGATAAATTTGAAATCTTCTCAAATTAAATATCCAAGTTAATACTGAAATGGTATTGAATTGTCTGATAAAAGTATTATAATTTAATTTTACAAACACAATTCTAGATCTAAAATTTAATACTATTTCTAATATTCATAATATTTAATTTAGTGGTGAAATCCTTTTTAAGCCTAGTAAGTACAGGGTGATCTTTTTTAAAGTGACAGTGTTTGGAGTGCACTGTAGCGCGATCTAATAACCGAAATGGCACCAAACTTTACATTTAGACTAACCAAGACATCGTATAAAGGAATCCGTGAAAAAAAATTAGTCCCAAAAATTACCGCTAGTGAATTTTATGGCACTGCTGTAGTTAACAATAACGAGAATTAGCATAAAACACGGGTATCAAAGAAAATTGCAAATGTTGTGTGATGCCATCGCAAGTAATAGGGGCTGTAATAGCAAGTAACAGACAGTTCTGTCAAATAACTCAGCTGAAGTAAAGGAGCTCCAGTGATAATTTTTATCAAGTTACCGGAAAGTGTGTTGCTGGTGAAGCTGTATTATATGAATCAATGTAATTCATCCACAGCTCTTCGGGAATTTTGAATCAGAAAAAAATTATGTAATATTATTGTTATTTTTGAGAACGGTGCTCACATTGAATTCTGTCTAATTCCTCACCGGGGAAGTTAATGTAGTAAATAAACATTGAAAAGTTAAGTGTACTATTGTATATGTTAGTATTTTTCTTTTCTCACTTTTTATACATTGTAAAGCGCCATAAAGTGCCCTACCGGGGATTTTTGGAACTAATTTTTTTTTATGGAATCCTTTTTCCCATGCTTTGATTAGTCTAAATATAAAGTTTGGTGTCATTTCGGCTATTAGATCAAAGTACAGGGAACTCCAAACGCTGTCACTTTAAAAAAGATCACCTGTACATTAGCGTTTAGTAAATCTTTTAGCACTCATTAGAACAAAACGTTACCATGAATAAAATCCTTTTTCTCACTATATAAAAAAATATATGATAAAAACATTACTGGTACAGTGAATACATTGTATAATATTTGTTTTTTTAATATAAATGTACAGAAATTTTATATATATGTTTCTAACAGTAATTTAGGTAATTCACACACACAGTAATTTTTCTGTATTTAAATTGATCTACATTTTGTTAAAATTAAAGCAAAAATTATTTTCATACTTCAAACATGGAAACTGTTTTTTATCCATCCGAAATCATTGCATCAACATTAGTTTAGTAAATGAATAAAATTTCACTTTTTCTTTCTCCAATGTGCTACTGCTTATATATAAAAAGCAATGACAATTTCTATCTTATTCATGAACCGATAACAAGACAATTTTCTTTGAAAAGGGTATATCACAATGCAAATCTTGAGGTTTTTATTTTAAGTGCAATCAATAAGTTCCGAAAGAAAAAGAAAATAAGATTAAAAGAAAAACTATACTTTTAATAAAAAAAATCAAAAAGTTACATTTCACTTTTCGAATAATATTGTATATATGCAGGATAAATTTTATTGTATCTATCTATTTTTATATAAATCTAAATTGTCTATGTGATTAGATTAATTAAGCAAAATATCATTTTTGAAAACCAAAAATAGAGAAATCGTAATTTATTCAAAATTTCTTTCTTGAGTATAAATTAACAGTTCAATCATAACCACTGTTACCTTATGCGCAAATTAAATTATGCATTTAGAAATTCTTATTTCTCCAGAATAAAATTTTTTTGTTTGAACTTATAACATCATATAAAATTGCTATTGAAATCATATATGATAGATGCATGTGGTAAACGAAAATATAAGAACAGCAAAATCATTTTTAAATTAAAGTATTAAAAAATATTTTTAAAAATGATGCATTTTTACATATGAATATATTAAATAACAACATTATCGAGAAATCATATTCACGTGTTTCTTAAAATATATACATCTATAAATAATTTAAAGAATGAATGAAATCAATTTAATGAAATCAAATTCCTCGGTGTTTTAAGTAATAAAAACGTGCTAAGTTAAATACATTACAACATAAAGAGCCAGCACCAGTTAATGTAATATGTACTGTTCTTGGTCGATAACGTGACGCCGTATGTTATGAGGGAAGCCAGGAATATCATAAATCAACTTTGTTGGGAGACTTTGCGTCATCCTCTTTACTTACCTGACCTTACACTATCAGATTACCATCTCTTCAATTTCCTAGACAATTATCTCCATTTAAAAATTTCACCAATGAAACAGACTTCCACCAAATGCTCACGGACTTCATTGCATCCAAAACCCAAAGTTCTACCGTAAAGAGGTTGCACAACTGGAGACACATTCTCAAAAATTGCTAGATGCCGATGGGGGTTATTCAAAGACTAACAATAGGCTATATTTTCTGTAAGTCATGTACTTTTTTGGTCATTAAAAATGGCAAGAACTTTCTTGGTTTACCTTGTAATAATTGTGAGCTTTTTTCTGGATACACTTTAAATAAATTTTAAAATTTTACAATTGTTCAGAAAATGGAGTCAAAGTCATGAGTACAAAATGTAATATATTCTATTGAGAATATATTACATTATTTTTATCCAATGTTGTCTATGCTTCAAATACCCAAGCTAATTGAACAACAATTTTGATTATACATAGAATTGAGGTTTTAAATTTAATTGAATTGAAATTTTTTCTTATAAAAATATTTATTTGTACTAAAAAAAAATAAATACATATTAATTATAAGTACGGAATCTTTTATTTAAGAAATACAATTTAAAGTTCATATTTTAATAACAACAGTCATTTCCTAAAGCTTTATGGAAGAGAAAACGTTTTTATAAATTTTTAACTAGGTAACTCATTTTTATTTCAAATCATAACATGTTTTACATCATGCAGAGTTATCTAGAACTCAGTTTATTAAGTTGATCGATCCTTTCAAATAAATTGATTGTCTGTTAAGAGTGACTCGTATGTCATGCCTCATCTTTTTTGAATAATCGTTCCCTTTTTAAGATTTTTGTATTGGGTGGCCAGAAGAAATAAAGCAAATGTTTTACTAATTAGGATGTGCCAAAAACAAATTAGTTTTTCAAGAAGGAAGAGTAGGATAAATTGTATTTACCATTCCTTAGCAACCAAAGTAGAAAATTGTTTTATCACAACAATAATGCAATATGTCTAATATATATATTTTTTAATAGAAATTTCTTAACTATTCAGATTTTAAATACCTTAGGATTTTTAACACATTAGGGCATGACAATACAGTTATAGGATTTTTCTCCGCTTTATAGTGAAATATAATTTATAAACAATAGTAACTACTAGAAAATAAAAATGATGATGTAAAAGAAAAGTGATTATAAATATATTATAGTATAGTATAAGTAGGCACTGAAAAATAAATTTCAACTCCTTTTGCCAGAGATTTTGTTTCAAATTTATAACATTGATGGGCATTTAGTTTTATTAATACAATAGTATTAAGAAATTTAAAAAACTGCAATTAACTTAAGAGTATAATAATATCTTTTTAATCATATTTTGAAATCCATAGTAAAATCATAAATGTGTTTGCTGTAGAATAGAGAAATGAATACAGTATACAAATAATAATTTTCTATGCGATTAACATCAAAACAAAACAACATAGACATTGGTATAAGATATTACAATCAAAATTTCTGTAGCTATATACAGGCGAATTCTCGTTTATTATTAACTTTTTAGATATTTTTAAACATTTCGTAGGTTTTCATATGAATTCATTAAAATG
>JAPDSC010100785.1:0-12052 GCA_026290005.1 Latrodectus geometricus | reverse complement strand
ATCTATGACATTTTTCTGATATCGCAAGTGATAATTTTAAGAAACAAAAGTAATTTATCACATTAATATTTTCGAATGTAAACGTTTATTTCAATATATTAATTTAAAATTACTTTAATATAATATATTAATTAAAAAATAGTCAATGTGAATATCAGTTTTATACAGTCTTGAAAGTTTGACCATAAAAGCATTTTTAAAATTTTAAATGTGTTATTGTTTACTTTATTACTCAATAAATTACCATTTTCATAATTATTCAAAAATGTATTTTATTGTTAAAATTTATTAGTACCGAAAATCGTATCGTATTTCTTGAAATGTTAAATATGAATTAATTTTATTTAAAATAACTTTACTAAGAAATATTTTTCTACATTTTAGCTAATAAATTGTTATCTAAAATAAGAAGGATAAAAATTCAAAGTTTGTGATAATTTAATTTTAGTTTCTCTACTTATAATTCATAGCCATCTTTAAATAAAAGTTATTTTAATTTATGCCATTTTATAATTTTACAAAACATAATTTCTATATGAAGCACTTTATTCCAAAATATCTTAAAGCATTATCTTTTATCATGTAAAACTTATTTCAGCACCTACTAAACACAATCATGCCTTTGTACTTCCGTGGAAACTTACATTAAACATGTAAATTGAATTTTAAGGTAAAGCTTTTACAAAATTCAAAACAGTTCTCCTACTCTCTCCGATGCATAAAGGGACTTAACTAGATCAAGTGCTAAGTCGTCCTTTCATCTTGTTATTAGTATACATTTTGCAGATACTTGCACATCTCTAGGACATTTAAAATATTAAATGCTCTTTACAATCTTGATTGTAAGACAGTTTAATTATAAATACATTCATTTCAATTTGATATATATAAGGCTAATTTATTTCAACGAGGAAAATTACAATGTATTTATTATGAATTATTAAAAATATTTAAATGTCAACTAATTTCAACTGTAGTGTAGATTGATGTAATTAAAAATATGTGTTCTAATATAAATTTTTATATTGATAGCAATGTATTTTGCTCGTGTTTAGAATTATTTAATTTTTAATCTTTAAGCAATTATTTATATTTTTTTAATTAATTTGCTTATTCTGAAAACTCATAAAATATCTTTGATAAACATGAACCCACTTTTGAAATTTAAGAGTCATAAATAAAAAAAAAAAACTATGCCGTTAGTAATAACAAAACCTATAGCATTATCTAGATATAGTTTAAATGTTTCATACTCTTATTTTTTAATATAGACTATGATTTTATTTAAAGCCTCCAAAAGTTTTTTAATTAATTTGAAAATATACTTTTAAGCGAATTAGAATATCAAACTAAATTACGTAGATATTAATAATATCCTCAAATTTTTCTTATGTTTAATCAAAACCAGGGATTTAATGTCAAAATTTGGATTGTGCACTTTATTTCAATCAATCCCTATTAGATGTTCTTTGAATGACTTGGGATAAAAAAGAAAAATTTATTTGTAACTGTAACAGGAAAACAATCACAGAATCTTTATTCATGGTAAGTTATATATATATATATATATATATATATATATATATATACAGAGAGAGAGAGAGAGAAAGATCTTACTGTTTGAAATACTAATCAAGTCGGTTTTGACTCATGCCGCTGGACAAAAAATGAAAGACATGGACAAAAAATGAAGAGAAGATATTGGCGACCTTCAAAAGGAAGGTTCTGCGAACCATCTTTGGTGCTGTTCTCGATAGTAAAAACTGGAGAAAAAGATACAATTTAAAAATATATAAGGTTCTTAATGACAATGATATTATCAAGTCTATAAAACTAAGCAGAATGAGATGGGCAGGGCATGTAGTAAGAATGAGCCCAGAATGAACAGTATTAAAAGTTTTTAAAGTAACCCCCTCTAATAAAAAACCAAGAGGAAAGCCCAAAAAAGAGATGGAAAGACTGTATGGATGAGGACTTTACCATCCTAAAAGTGAAGAACTGAAAATCAATTGCTGGGAGGAAGGCAGAAAAGCTTCTGAGGAAGGCCCAGGCCCATAAATAAAATAAGAACTTTAAAGGATTAGTAATTACATATTCAAAAATGTTGCATGGAATATTATATAATTTTAAAAATTTAAGCTTATTCAACAAAAACAACTTTCTTTTTGGATTCTTTAACCACAGTATCTTAATATTTGCAATATTGCTTAAAAATTAATGGATGTTGAAGTTCACATCATTGATGCTTCTTTTATTAATTAAAGAAAATAGCATACTTCTTGAATTTTCTTTTATCACACTATATTACTTTAATTTAAAATATTTTTTCTTTGAACGAAATGTATATACTTTGTATTCCATTATTTTATGTATTAAATTTTGTAACTTTAACTTTTATTTTCAAGAACTCAAATTCATTCAATACGACATATTTTAACTAAATGGACACGGAAATTTTGTTAAAAATTAGATATGTAAACAATCACTTATTTATATGAAGGCTTAAGAATTTTGACATTTAAAAATTACTAAGTATTACTTAGCATTTAATCAAGCTATATTCAATGAATTTTTTTAAAATCCCTAGAGGAGTGAAAGTCTGGAATGAAAGAAATACTTTAAAATATAGCATAAGTTTGCCAGCTAAACAGAGAGGTAAATGTAGTTTATAAAACTGAAAAATAACTTTACCACTTGGGAATATTTTGCTGTTGTAGTAAGAAAAAGTTAAGAAAAGTGTTACTTCCATCTCACAAAATACCATTTCAAATCCCAGGATCAAATTCTTGGTAAAATATTGCAAGATTGCTTGGATAGTAAATACTGCTAAAAGGATACCATTATTTTGAAGTCCACACTTGAAACCCATGATCTCTTGACACATTAGCACTATAGAAAAAAATTCAAGCTTTAGATAAATGACACACAGAGCTGTTTTTTTTTACAAAAACGTTTTACGAAATTGGATTTGAATATCAATGTGTAGCATTTACTTCAATTGTGTTTGGGTCTCTTTTGTCCCAAAAGTGTTTCTTTGTGTCTGAAATCAATGACTGAAAAACCAAAATGTATTATATATTTTGTCATATTTTCAGGTAAAATTTTTAGTGTAAATAAATTAGTTTTGTATAAGGAAATGTATACTTTATTGGGAGAAAAAATAATTTCGTGAAAAAATTCTATTTTTATCTATATTTAGAAATCGACCATATAATCTATGTCTAGAAATCTAATAAAATATATAAAATAACACCTATAAGATATAAAAAAGTATCATTAAATTTAATACCTTTGTTCCCTCAATCAATATCCAATGAAAAAAAAAACGGTGCCAAGCAAAATCAAATAGCTTATTTTATTTAACATTTTTATGTCACTCAAACAGTATTTGGTCTTTAATTCTGGAAACCATTTGAATAAATAATATCATATAATTATAATATTATCTATTAATGAGTATCTTGGAATACATTACCGTATGAAACTTTTAAATACTTAAATTAATGAAATAGTTTTGATTATGTTCGGAGGTAAATCTTTTGCACCGAAATTATTTCAGACTTTAGTCATCAAAAATATTTCTAATCCATGAAAGAATCTATTCTCATCAAATATTTTTAATCATCATTGTTAAAAATATTTATTAAAGATAAAAATATCTTTAATCCTCATTGATAAAATATTTATTAAAGATAAAAATATCTTTAATCATCATTGATAAAAATATTCACTAAAGATAAAAATATCGTTAATCATCATTAATAAAATAAAAATCTAAATATTTTATATGAAATTGTGAGGATCATATTTTTTAAAATTCATCACTAATATTGATGATTACTCTTTGATATTTTTAGTCATCGATTTGTTACATCAATAACTTTGAGAGCTTAGATATGATATAAAAGATTTCATTAATTTCAAAAGAAAATGATTCGGAAAATGATTTAATGAAATTCAACTTTAGAATTCTAATGTAAATTTTTTTTTAAATATCTGACTTTTCTATATTAACACTATAATTTTAATCTGAATGAAATATAAAACATAACACAATTATAAAATAACTCTAAAACAATTTAGAAAGATTTTAAAAGATAAATTTTAATAAAATCATGGTCATATAGATTTTGATCTTCAAATACACTCCAAAAATCTGTAAAAAGAAATATACACTACTGGACATTAAAATTGCTACACCAAGAAGGCGACATGCTACAGACGTGAAATTTATACGAAAGGAAGAAGGTGCTGTGATATTTAAATGATTAGCTTTTCAGCTCATTCAGACAAAGCAGGTGCCAGTAGCGATACCTAGATGTGTTTAAGAAGAAATTGTTCAGCTGGTTCCTCATACACAAATTGCATTTGAACGTTGTTGGCTGGTGAAAAGTTGTTGTGATGCCTCGTGTAAGAAGGAGAAATGCGTACCAGCACGTTTCTGACTTTGATAAAGGTCGAATTGTAGCGTACCGGGATTGCGGTTTATCTTATCGCAATATTGCTGCTCTCGTCGGTCAAGATCCAGTGACTGTTAGCAGAATATGGAATCGATGGGTTCAGGACGGTAATACGGAACACCATGCGGGATCTCAACGGCCACCTATCACTAGCACTCGAGAAGACAGGCATATTATCCGCATGGCCGTAATGAATCGTGCAACCACGTCACGAGCCGTGAGTCAAGAAACGGGGTCATTTGGAAGACAACAAGTGTCTGCACGAACAGTTCGACAACGTTTGCAGCAGCATGGACTCTCAGCTCGGACACCATGGCTATATCGTGGGTGTATCGTGGGGGTATCGTGGTGAAAGCATACTGGCAGCGTGCATTCGTCATCGTCATACTGGCCCATAACCTAGCGTAACCTATGCCCATAACCTATGTCTGCACGAACAGTTCAAAGACGTTTGCAGCAGCATCGACTCTCAGCTCGGAGACCATGTCTGCGGCTTCCCTTGACGCTGCGTCATAGACAAGAGCGCCTTCAATGGTCTGATCAACGATGAACTTGGGCACACGAATGGCGAGATGTCATCTTTTCAGATGAATCCAGGTTTTGTGTACAGCATCACGATCGTCGCATCCGTGTTTGGCGGCATCGTGGAGAACGCACACTGGCAGCGTGCATTCGTCATCGTCATACAGGCCCATCACCTGGTGTGATGGTATGGGGTGTCATTGGATACATATCTCGGTCATATCTTGTTCGCATTGATGGTGCTTTGAGCAGTGCTCGTCACATTTCGGGTGTGCTACGACCCATGGCTCTACCAATTATTCGAGCCCTACGAAACCCTTCGTTTCAGCAGGATAATGCCCGAACGCATGTTGCCGGTATTGTACGGACCTTCCTTGATACGGAACATGTTTGGCTGTTGCCCTGGCCAGCACGTTCTCCAGATCTTTCACCAATAGAAAACTTCTGGTCAATGGTTGTCAAGTGACTGACTCGTCACCAAACGCCAGTCACTACGGTTGATGAACTTTGGCATCATGTTGAAACTGCATGGGCATATGTACCTTTACATGCAATCCAATCTCTGTTTGACTCAATGCCCAGGCGTATAACTGCTGTTATTACTGTCTAGGTGCTTGTTCTGGGTACTGTTTTCTCAGGATCTATCCAGCCAAATTTTTTAAAAATTTAATCACTTGTTATTTCTAGTATAGTATATTTGTCCAATAAATATCATTTTGTTATCTACATTTCTTTCTGGTGTAGCAATTTTAATGGTCAGTAGTGTATTTAATAAAAATCTGAGAAGACTGTTATATTAAGAATTGCAAATATAAGTGTGCATCTTTGCGTCATTTATCAATCAATAAATATATATTAATCACAATAAATATTGGTTATTCAAGCAAAGTGCACTTCTGACACTCTAACACAATTAAAGTTTAATATTAAGTTTTCCCCCAAGTTTTTCAAAATTTAATTTCCTAATTGCATTATATTTTTTAAATAAATGGGATGCATGTTTCACATTTGATTATACTCATAAGAAGGTTGGTTAAAGTTTAATGAAGGTTTTCATTTCATTAAAAAAATAAAGTAAGCCAAAATTTTGTTTTTTAATATAAATATTACTTCTTAATCCGTCAGGATATTAACTCAAAAGTAAACAATTGAAAGCTAAAGGCTTTCTATTAAGGCTACTTATTAAACTTGAAATGTTCTCCTATACAAATTTAAATTTTAAAACTCTATTAAAATAATACCTAGAATATATATCTTGTTTTTTATTTTGTTCTATAGAAGCATATATTTTAGAATACATAAATAAAATTATCTGTCAAAGTTCTTTTTTAAAAAATATTTCTATTTACAATACGCATATAGCAAACCTCTTATTGCATATTTATTGAAATCAATGTAAAAATGTTTTAATTAAATAATTCTTTTTTGAAGAAGCATATTTTTTTGTATAATTCAGGTAAATTTTAATAAAATGTATGAATGCATTTTATAAAAATATTCTTTAGTTTTGAAGTTAAAATTTAAAAATTAGAAAACATTTTTTATTCCTTAATTTAATATTACTTTTAAACGGGCAATTTTCAATATATAAATAGTTTTCTGTACATTGACATTGTTCTCAAACTAAAAATACAATCATATTTACATCCAGAGTAAATTGAACTTAAATACTTATGAACTGAACTTTGGTTAATAATTTAACGCTGCGACTTTTTTTTCAAACTGTTTGCTTTGCTGATGTTCTTAAGAGAAATTAATTTTTATATTTAACTAGGAATAAAAAATAGAAATACTATTTATAATTTCTTGCTCTTATAAAAATGTTAACGCTTACAAATTTTTACGTTACCATGATATTTACGAAAATGACTTGTTAAAAAATTACTTCTACCGTTCTATCATCATAAAACGAATATATTTCATTAATTTAAATTAAACAATATCAATTAGGTTCATTTTTAATATTATCTAAGGAAATCACTATTCTTCAACACAATTTGGAAAACTATACGAATTTTTATTTTAAATAAAATCGGTCATAATTCGAAGTGCAGGTGGCGCATCATCTTAATTGCTTCTAGAATACCACAATTTTGAATAAAATCAAAATTTATTCTTTCACAACAAAAATGTTATTATTCATAAAACTTTCCATTATGGTCTTTTAGATGCTGGAAACATTAAAAAATTGAGATGTGAAAGTTGCCGTGAGTAAAAGATATTAGATTACTTTGTTGACAATTTCATGGAGTCAAAATATAACAATGGAAAACTTTACTCGTTAACGGTCTTTGTGCTTAATTTCAGGGTCTGTGAGTATTAGTCAAGGAAACTATGATCATTAAGGAAATTATCACCATTAATCATTACATCTAATAACTATTAGTAAAATACTAATACATATAGATTTTTCAGGAAGATATATATAGTTACTCATTATTAACCAGCTGTAAGGATTCTCATGTGGTCTTTAATTATTTTTTATATTAAAATTATAAACTAATTCCATTTTGGCTATCCACTTATGATATTATTTAAATTTTCCAACGTTAATACTAGTTAAAAAAATTACTAACACAATTTTAAATATTATATATTTTTTGAATTACTTGCTTTTTGGATTACAAAGAAATAATTTAACGAGTCGTATTGTTTTAGAATAAATATTTTTGTTCAGTTCAGAATCATAAAAAATGCAACACTATTATCACAACTTATATTGTTAGCTATATTTATTTTATAAATTGAAGTTTTATGTGGGGATGAATTGTTGAAAAAACTAATTAAAGTAAAAGTAAATTTTTTGTCAATATTTTAAATGCTAATTTCTTAAATGTGTGGATAATGTAGAGCTGAATACATTACAATAGAATAAATAAATTATAGAATAATATAAATTGGCTTTCTAATCTTTCGAAGGTAAAAATTTACTTTACGGTCGCTATTGGCAATTTTTTCAAAAAATTGCCTAAAATCTCGCCAACGTCGCTAATCTGCACAAGCAAGGTCTGAAAATAAACAGAATATTCCATTTTTCATTGGTCGGTTCCCATTTTATCAGAATCCTCCATTTTTCATTTCTTGGATATTCTCATCTGTAATTGGTCAGAATTGGTTGGGTTGCCAGAAAATGTTATTTGCCTTCAACTTTGGAAAATCGCGCTATTAGCGACCGTACAGTCAATCTGAGCCCTTTTGGTTTTCGAAAAAATATTTTAATAAATATTTCTTATTTAAGAACTAAAAATGTTTTAAATGCAAAGATTTTTAATACTTATTCAGTTAATCAAGTTCCTTAACGATATTTTTACAATTATATTACTTGGCACATTTTCAAATATTAAATAAATTAACAATATATAATTAATGCTATTTTAAAACAGTAGTTGGATAGGGAAACTTTCTTTAAAGACAATATATGGCTAGTATTATTCTGTGAATTGTAGAATATTTATAAAAAATCAAGTTGTGTGTATTGTGATTAAGCCATTAAATAAAATATTTTCTCATGATTATTCAAATTAAAAACAAAAAATTATAATTCTAAAATTAAATAACTTTTGTTAGTAACATTCTATTTCAATACATATACATAAGCATGTACTAATCAAAACAAATCTTCTGAAAATTCCCCATCTATTCAATTCTCGCCAGTCATGTATTACATTCCCCTTGATAATTGGTTATATGATGACATCGAATTGAAACAGAGGAGAAAGGATAATAGAGATAAACAGTTCTCAGGAGAGGGAAAACGATAACAAAACTTCACGGACACATGAAATATGCATTTGTTGAGAAATACAAGCCAGACAGAACATTCAAAATAATGGAAACAGTTAGATTATATTTCGAGTAAATGCATTCAGTTGTAATCTTTTATTCTTGAAGATTATTTATAAATTAATCACATAAAACTTTTGTTATTTTTATGATATATTTTGCATTTAATTTACTTGTTGTCATGACATAAAAATTTATTTTCTTACTATTTTTTTAAAACCCGTTGTTTTAATGGAAGGTAATAAATAAATTGGTAACCAAGCATAAAAAGGAAACCACTTTTATAATTAATTTTTGGTTAAATCGAATTTCTGAAATAATAAAATTTTCATAGTAGAAGTTATTCATATTTTGAATCGTTATTAATGTTTATTTTAAAACAAAAAATATGACCAAATTATTATAATTAAAATGGTATGGATTAAATAAAATAGCTAATAAAATAATAATGCTCAAATTTTATCTTTGAATTTCTTTGATAATATTTTAATGACATCTTAGATATTTTAATTATAAATAATATTATTTTTATAAAATAATATTATAAAATAATATAATATTATAATATTACTTTTATAAAATAATATTATTATTTCTATAATATTTTTCTATCTTCTTAAAAGTGATATGCTTTATTAAAATTTAATGTAATGAAATAATTAATTAATAATAATAATTTTTTAAGGCAAAATGTGGAACTTGATTCCTTAAAATATGAATCAAAATATTATACTTAAGTGAAATATATTAATTACGCTTTGGAAATTTTCACAGAAAGTATATGTTACATATATACTTACTGTAAAAAATTTCAATTTATATATTTACAGAAAGTATGAGTTTAATCCAATGCTTAAAGCAAGATTTAAAAGGCTTATAGTTCGTATTAATCATAATATTATAAATGAAGATAAATTAGATAAGTAAAGAGATATTGTTATAAATTGCTAATTTTCAAAACATAACTATTGTCAAAAGTCACAATATATATGAAAATAGTTAGATATAAATTTAAAAATATTAATAATTTTACAGTATTTTTTTGAAATCCATAGATGCTTCTTATGGTATAAAATTGTTTTCTTGCTATAATGGAAGCCTATAATGGAAGCATGTTTGTCTATAATTACTTTAAAAATGCATAATTTCCCAATGCAATATATTTTTATAGATGCTGATAAGATTAACTAAAGCGTTACAAATTTTTGATTAAAGTTGTGTACATTAATTTCAACGTGGCCAAATTGAATAAAATGCAATTCTTTGATGAATAAAATAATCCAGATATAACAAATTTTATATGAAATATGTATTACTTCGTTATATTAATTTTTGTAATTATATATCTGACACAAAACTTTCAGTTATTCAACCCAAAAATAATTACCATTCTGAATAGTTGTGCATGATAAATTATTTATTCTCATGATATTAAAAATCATTCCTATTGCCCTATACATACCTTATACATAAATAAATACAGCTAAATTTCAAGTAGATGATGAACTAAAATCAAGAGATAAGCAAAACTTTATACTATGGTTAGCAAATTCACTTATTTGATTACATTTGTGAGTCAAAATTTGATTGCAACATTATATAAATTCATTGACGTTCTTTTTAGTATTATATGAAGGAAATAATACAAAAAGTTAATATATTAAAAAATTAAGTAATTTTGTAATATATAATTGCAAATATTAATAATTTTGAATTTTAATGTATCATAAAATTTTCCATTATTGATTTTTAGTGATGATCATAATCGATGAAATATTTTTTTTTTAAATATTTTATATGCTTCTATAAGTATTTACGAAAAAGTAATGTTTACATAGTTTTTTTTCGAGGTAAAACACATAAATATTAATGTATATCAGTATGTAATAATGTAATAACATAGAATAATGATGTTATAAAAGTATGTACAAATTTATAACTAGTAATATACTAATGTTTATGGAGGTAATATATAAATGAGATGAAACTAAAACTAATTCAGTTTTTACTTCTTAACTTTCGTGACGTCAAAAATATATAATTAATATTGGTAACTACCAAGTGTAAATGAAATAGGTGCTGCATGTTTCTGTACCTACCTATTTTAAGGTTTGTATAAGAAAAGGTGTAAGCATGTTTGTAAAGAATTCTTCTGAAACTTGAATATAAATTTAACTGTAATTGGTGGCTTTAAAAATAGGGACACTGATACATGTCAATAACATTAGTTGAATTTTAAGAATAATGTGTTAAAGTAGACTTATTCAATTTGTATGTTATTCTTGCTATCAAGTACTAACTTGAAAATTACTCTTACGTATATACATTTTGATGAATTCCCTTTACTTTTTGTTTTCATCAACTTCAATTGATTGTGATGCAGATTTCGATTTTCTTTTTTTCTTCCATTTGCTCTTCGATTACATGTTTTTCCTTATTTTTTGTTTAATTTCCCTATTCCATCTCCTAACTTTTAAGTATAATGTTTTTATTACTTTCAATGATTTTCTTAAGAAATTTTAAAGATAGGAGAGTCATAATTGAGTTTATGTTAGTAAAAATATATAAGCTTAAACTCTCATATGACATATTTCAGATAATATTGTTAATTTTGATACTAATATTTTTGTTGCTAAGTAATATAAAAATTTCATTTTAATTATTTTTTAAATAAAAAACTATAAATTTTCTTAAAACACTTTCCATTAATGATAAAAAAATAAATAAAAAATTGGCAGATGTATTCAAAAGCATTCTTAATTTCTGAGAATTAGCCTATTAATACCCTTATAATTTTCCTGTCAAAAAATTAATATGGATTTTGTTGAAGAAATATTATATGAAAGATTTATAATAGAAAAAATATGAAAAATGGTTGCAAGAACGAGAAACCAAATAATTAAATAATTAAAAAAATCATAAATTTACATGCACAGAAAACAATCAATCATGCCACTTAATATTGATTACAGGTAATAAATGATTATAGAGAAAGGCTATTAGATTGATTTAATCTTCTATTAATATCATAAAAGTTTTAAGCATTTCTTTAGGTCATTTTGGTGTCAGCTCTTTAAGTCAGTGTATTAATTATTATATAAAATTTTAAAAACAATTTTATTATTTAAGATATTTGAAAATTTAACTAAGATAATTCAACTTAAGAAGATAAAAGATGCATTTTAGAACACAAAAATGTTTATAATTTCCGATTTATGCAATGTTACTAAAATCTATAAACAAACAAACCATGGAGTGCATATATATATATATATATATATATATAT
>JAPDSC010100781.1:474742-487396 GCA_026290005.1 Latrodectus geometricus | reverse complement strand
ATATATATATATAATATATATATATATAAATAATAGTTTAAAATTATTTTCAACTGTTATTCTTATTTGTTTTAAGAATATTAGAGAAATATACATGAAAGCCGTTTTAAAATTCTTATTGAGCGTATAACTCTTAAGAGAAAATGTAAGAGCCTAATATTTATAGATCATACTGTAAAAAAGGTTATGAAATTATTTGGAAAATTATGTCAAAGTTCATAAAGAATTTAGAATCAAAATATTCAGAAGCAACAATTTTTTCCACATTTTCAAAGGCTGCGTGATAATTTAAATTTATAATTTTGTATAAATGTATATAAGAACCAACAATTTAATACAGGCTAGATTCCTCATCCAAATAAATAGGGTAAAGGAAAAAGTTTTTTTATTTTATGAAATTTTAATCAATAGATTAAAACTTTTTATCCATAATGTTTTTAAATAACAACATACAAGGAATAATATTACTTTGAAAAAAACAAACTTAATGAAAAAAAGAGAATAATAAAAAAATTTCTTTTCATAAAGTATTTTTGAAACTAATAATACAAAGCATATTTTTCATACAAAGTTTAAAATCTTATAATCTTCAAAAATCAAAAATTGTTTCAATATAAAAATCTACTTTAATGTATATTTAGTAAAAATATTTATTTATTGGAAATATTAAAAACATATATTATTCCCATTAGAGATATATTTTTTTTCTAATAGTGGGAGTACTGGGAGATCGAACCCGTCACTTACAAGGTCAGAAACTGCTACACATTTTAGAGTTATCGTTACCGTCATTTCAGCGTTACGTGACAGCTATGTACAAAGTCACGGAGATCCGAATAGAATTGCCTAAATCACACCACCACAAATTTGTTTATCAGGTGGGACACATTCATACATCATCTCAGAAGGAAAAAGGACAAAGATACACAGATTGCGAGAGAGAAAGAAAACGTCCATGCCCAAACCGGGATTCGAATCCGGGACCAACAACCCAAGAGTCAGGAACGCCAACCACTCAGCCTTGGCTGGAATAATAGAAATATTAGGCTGGGAAAAAAGTAATCCATTATTTTTTTTGGTAGACGTCTGTAGTGATCCATATCTCGTCAGGAATATATCAAAGAATTTCAGATTTATGCTCGTTGGAAAGGTGACATTTGATACTAAAATATCCTCTTGCAGTTTTTTGTTTTATTAATTCAGTTACGAGTACAAGGTTTTAAAAATGGAAGACATCAAACTGAAAATTCGATACATTTTCGTTTTTCTCATGTAATGGCGAAAAAGATAGACAGGTGGCTAAAATTGTGAAAGGTGTTTACCGTCCTATATAAGACTGTAACAACCAGTTACGTACAATTTTTGTTTCGTCGATTCCGTTCGGGTATTTTTGATGTTAGAGATGCACCTCGTATGTGGATACAACATCGTCGAAAATGTCTATAAAATATCAAAAATGATTGAAGTTAACCGCATGTCAGCAGTCGTAACGCGCAAGACCTAAAAATCTACATGAAAGCTGTTTTAAACCTTTTTACAAAGCGAATCAAAAAGAAGTTACATAAAGTTCACGTAAAAATAATGGGTTTCTTTTTCCCCAAACTAATGTTATAATGCTCAGTAATAATATTAAATTTTAAGAATTCATAAAATATTTTGTTCAATTGAAATTTATAAAAAAATATGCACATATGTTCATGACAAAACAAATTTTTCAGATAAATATGTTAAACTCTATTAATTTATTTTATTATTATACGAACAGGTCATTGTTTGTTGGTATATATTGCTATTGTATACAACTGGCCATTAAAATTGCTACGCCAAGAAGAAATGGAGGTAACAAAATGATATTTATTGGACAAATATATTATACTAGAAAAAACAAGTGATTAAATTTTCAAAAAATTTGGCTGGATAGATCCTGAGAAATCAGTACCCAGAACAACCACCTTTGGCAGTAATAACAGCAGTTATATGCCTGGGCATTGAGTCAAACAGAGATTGGATTGCATGTACAGGTACAGATGCCCATGCAGCTTCAACACGATGCCACAGTTCATCAGCCGTAGTGACTGGCGTTTGGTGACGAGCCAGTCGCTCGGCAACCATTGAACAGACGTTTTTTTATTGGTGAAAGATCTGGAGAACGTGCTGGCCAGGGCAACAGCCGAACATGTTCCGTATTAAGGAAGGTCCGTACAATACCGGCAACATGCGGTCGGGCATTATCCTGCTGAAACGTAGGGTTTCGCAGGGCTCGATTAAAGGGTAGAGTCATGGGTCGTAACACACCAGAAATGCAACGTTCACTGTTCAAAGCACTGTAAATGCGAACAAGAGGTGACCGAGACGTGTATCCAATGGCACCACATACCATCATGCCAGGTGATAGGACAGTATGACGATGACGAATGCACACTGCCAGTTGCGTTCACCACGATGCTGCCAAACACGGATGCGACCATCATGATGCTGTACACATAACCTGGATTCATCTGAAAAGATTACGTCTTGCCATTCGTGCACCCAGGTTCATCGTTGATCACACCATTGAAGGCGCTCTTGTCTATGACGCAGTGTCAAGGGAAGCCGCAGCCATGTTCTCCGAGCTGAGAGTTCATGCTGCTGCAAACGTCGTCGGACTGTTCGTGCAGACACTTGTTGTCTTCCAAACGACCCCGTTTCTTGACTCACGGCTCGTGACGTGGTTGCACATTTCATTACGGACATGTGGATAATATGCCTGTCTTCTCTTCTGCTAGTGATAGGTGGCCGTTGAGATCCAGCATGGCATTCCGTATTACTGTCCTGAACCCATCGATTCCATATTCTTCCAACAGTCATTGGATCTCGATCGACGCGAGCAGCAATACTGCGATAAGATAAACCGCAATCCCGGTACGCTACAATTCGACCTTTATCAAAGTCAGAAACGTGCTGGTACGCATTTCTCCTTCTTACACGAGGCATCACAACAACTTTTCACCAGGCAACAACGTTGAAATGCAATTTGCGTATGAGGAACCGGCTGAACAATTTCCTCATTTAAACAAAATGTAGGTGTCACTACTGGCGCCTGCTTTGTCTGAATGCGCTGAAAAGCTAATCATTTTTATATCACAGCACCTTCTTCCTTTCGTATAAATTTCACGTCTGTAGCATGTCGCCTTTTTGGTGTAGCAATTTTAATGGCGAGCAGTGTATTATACAATTATCAGCTGTATTTAAATTCCATTAATTTTTTTATGAAAAGTATCCTTATATATAGTGTTAATTCTGAAACTACTATAACTGAGTCAATTCATGGCGAAATATAATAGGAATCAAAATATTTGCTAAATAAAAATTAACAATTATCCAAATATAAGTAACATTATAACAAAAAGCAATTTTTAGATAGTTTCATTAAACTGAATCAATATTTGAAAACAATAAGTGATTTGTTTTTGCTGTTCATTTGATTTACTAAGATAAATTTCATGTAAATATTTTATTGTGTTGTTTGTAGAATTTAATTATTTTGCTTCAATCATTTTATAGCTGAAAATTTCTGTTTTTTGAAGGAAGTTTTATAGATGATCATAAACTTTTTATACAAAATATTTTCTTTTTAAAAGAGATTTTTGGCTTATGTCTGCTATAAGTATAATTATATTTTGAAAAAAACTTAAAAAATATTGTTTTCAATATTCTCTTTATTGTTGTTTAAATTGGGCAAATCACTAGCTATATATAAAACAATTAATATTTTTATTGAACTAATAATGAAATAAATTGGATTCTTGCTTCATAATCTATTAGATTTAGATAATCTATTATATTAGATAATCTATTAGATTAGATTAGCATAATAATAAATGTTTTAATCTTATCTTTATATGTATTCGTTTTAAAGGTTTAAAGTACTTGAGGATGCTCTATACATCAAAGACATGTGAAGATAGTAATATTACAGAATTTTAAAGCTCTTAATATCATTTTGTATCTATCCAAATATAGAATAATTCACTTCTACTATAATTTATTGAAAATTGTGAAGCGTGTATCATTTAAATAGTTTCAACATATGTGGAAGAAGTCTAGTGATTTTTATTTAACTGTTGATTACCAATAAATATTTATTTTGACTGTGAATTATTTTAATTTACCTTTCTCTAAACACTTTTATTTTAGGATCACATTTTATTGTATAGATATAACAAAAGAAAGAATATGTTTGTTTTGATCAACGACTAAATCTGAGCAGAAAAACAGAAGCCAAATGAACAGACTCTGGGTAGTAAAATCATTTATTGAACGTCCATATAACTTCTTTCTGGAATCTGTTAATACAGACGCTAGCGGAGATTTATTCTTACCACTGGACCGAAATTAATTGATCAAATTTGTTCTTCGTAAGATAGCAGTATTAGTGTTTGTTTTAAGAGAAGGATATCTTTATGTTTTGTTTATTTCTAGTATATATTGAATTTATATGGCAATCTCTTGTTCATGTTATGCTCTTTTATGTTATAACTGAAATACTTTTTATGTAATACTGTTTCGATATTTAAGTTTAGAAATTGAAACACTAAATAATTTAATAAAAAATATGTTATATATTTGACAAAAAAATATGAAGTATAACGTATTTATGAATTCAAGGTTTAACTTCCAATTTCAGAAAGAATCAATAATGAATAATGTTTCATAACAATTCTTTAACTACATTTTGTAACTCATTGATTAGAAATGATGTGACATGATATGTACTCTTTGATGTATAGATTTTTAAAAATAAATACCCTAATAATTTTATATGATTTAAAAGGAAATTAAATTGCAACTACATATATATTAACTAAATTTAATGCACTTATAAAATATCTCAATTTATGAAAGTTGCTTCAAGCCTACATGAAATAATTAATTAGTTATTTAAATTTACATGAATTATAAAAAATATATCAACTATAATTTTTTTGAGAAAAGTCAAGGTAAAGAACTATTTGTAATAAGATTAAGTTACACTGTCTGGCCACCCAAATTACGACACTTAGACATGAAATATTACAACAAAATTTATTTTGTAGATAACATGTTGATAAAATATCAAATGATTAAATTAATAGCCTTCTGTGAAGCGTGGCTCCTGCCAAAACTAGTAGCGAGAGTAGACTCCATTGTTGGAGATCACCGCTGCAACATGCCTCACATTAATTTAAAAAGACTTTGGGTGTATTCTTGGGGTACAGCAGACTAAACAGCTTCCACACGTCTCCAAAGTTGATCTGGTGTGACAGATGGGGATATAATCTGGGTCAATCGTTGAGCATAGGCAGCATGTCTTCAATCGGTGAAAGATCTGGAGAGCGAGCATGCTCGGGAATCATTTCAATTTAGAGATTTACTAAGAAACCTTGGACAAAGCGTGCCATGTGTGATCAGTCATTATCTTGCTGAAATATGGCTGTGGGCAAACCATGAAGGTAAGGAAAGACAACCTGCTCCAACACCTCGGAGATGTAGGACTAGTTGTTTAAATTTTTAGCAATGCGTATTAGAGGATTGCTAGAATGATATACAATACCACCCCATACCATAATACCCGGTTCAAGACCAGTGTGGTAGAGCATAACGCAGTTGTTTAACATTCTCTCTCTACAGTGTTTCCAGCCTCGAATGTGACCATCTTGGTTTGTCAAACAGAAGCGTGACTCGTCAGTAAAGACAATTCACTTTCATTCTATCATCCACATGCTTCTTTCATCGAACCATTGGTAGCGGAGACGTCTGTGGCTCTGTGTCAAAGGTAAATGAATGGGCGTCTTGTGGACAGACCAGTCTCTGCTGTAAATGGCGTTAAATGGTACGCACAGACACTGGATGAGGCGTTATAGACTGAATGTGCTGTGGTATGTTTCGTGATGTGGCTGAGTGATCCGTCACTGCCATGTGAACCGTTTGCTTGTTATGACGTAAAGTGGTGCATTCAGATAGATGCAATCGAACACATCGGTCCATCGTATCTCCCTGCATACGACGATCATATATGTGCATTACAGCTCTTTGGTTTCATCCAACATGACTAACGAGATCTCAGGAAGATAACCCACAATCTCGGTAGGCCACTATCCTTTCTTTGTGGAACTCGGATATTTGATAAAAAAAATGATCGCTGTTTTCTACTACACATAATTGATCGCTTTTTTTGAAGAAAACCTCAAAAAAAAAAAAAAAAAAACACACACACACACACAATTACCGAACTATTATAATTGTATCACTAGCATATGTATGAAACTTTTGCTATACACTTAGAATAGTTTTCTGTTCAATGTTTTACCAAAAATTTAGTTTCATATTTGTTTTAAACGCCATATTAAATTTACTTATTATCATAATTATCACCTTGATAAATTTACTGATTAAAATTACAATGCTATTTTTTTTTCTCGATAAAGATATTTTCTTTTATTGTTATTTTTATAGCAGAATTATGGTATTTTTTGTAGTTTCACGCCTAGTTTAAATTTAAATTTAAGAAACATCCTAAAGAAATTTCACAATTCAACACAAGAAAAATATTCTAATAATCTCGTGCACAGGAAGAAAAAAATCATTTAATAAAATCTGAAAGAAATAAAATTAAGTCTAAAAGAAATTCTATCTATTTTTTTATTAAAAAATATAAATAATATTGATTGTAAATAATATTTTAATACATATAATATTGATAGATTAAAATATCCAGATGCAAATACCAATAAGCTCATCTTTTAATCTTATAATATAAAAACTTTAATTTGATAAATATTAGTTTGAAGTACTAAATTTTAAAACGCACGACATTTTTCATTTACGCACATATATTGGCAATACTTGTAAGATTGTAAGAAATGCAAGACTATAAAAAGATTATTATTTATTAGAATAAATATATCATAAAATTGTTATGTTCAGATTATTTGATCTATAAATGGTTTTTAGTTGTGTGGAATTAAATGATTCAGTTTTAAATTTTTGATCAAATTTTATTAAAATAAAAGTAAAATATGTAAATTATATAAATTGTACTATGGAATTCCATAAGTATCTATTACAACTACAGCATTTAATATAAATAAATGTATTTTTTATGTTTATAATTTCTTCCAATTGTTGGTGACACTAATACGTGTAAATGATAAAATATCTAGAATAGAATCAATAATCAAGTAACTGATATTGAAAGAACAAATATATAAAAGATAAATGAACAGATTTCGGACAGTAAAATCAGTTACTTAAAGTCCACATGCCTTTCTCCAGAGATCGCTTGTGTGGAGGCGGATTTATTCTTTCCTTTAGACCCAAATTAACAGATCGAATTCGCTCTTTTTGAGACATAAAGAGTGGTACTTGTTCTAAGATCGGTTTATTTTCGCCTCTGATTTGTCTTCTGATATTGAGTTTGGGTAAGAATTACTTTTGATGTCAGGTTTATTTTCAAATTATTTGGGAGAGATTCTTGTATTAGATAATAATAGAATTTCACGAATAAAATTAACATTATATACTTACGGTAAGATTCTTTCGACTAATTTAGCTAAATACAAATTTTTATTACATACTAAATACAATTGTTTCTTATAAAATTCATATGTTCTGTCTCTTAAAAATTAATTTTCCTTCATTTCTTGTATGTTGATGTATTTTGACAAGCGTGTTCAGAAAGTATGTTAAAAATCAAGTAATGCTTAAAATATTTACTAATTAGGAATATATTACATGATTTATAATTACATTAGTTTAGTTTTTAGTTGAGCTATATATTAATTTGATTATATTATTTTTAAGATTTGAAAAATATCAAAACAAATGATTGACCATTTTTTGCTTTGCATTTGCACAAAAACATACAGTTTTCATGCTAGAAAGCATAAATTTATAAATATTATGTAAATACTCTCTAATATGATAAATTTGGCAAAAGCAAGTTAGTTTTAAGAAAAAATTTTGAAAGAAACATTGATAAATTTTATTCCTTTATAATCAAACACCCTTTAATTTGAGATAAACATATTTGAAAAGAATGAATTTATGTGAATTCATTCCATTTGTTTTATGAAATGCAACGCTCTTCTCTAATCGTTATATAAAACTCCATTGTTTAATGTGGTTTTTCAGTTATAATCTGTTTAATCCACTGTTTAATGTGTTAAATGTGGTTTTTCTGAGGAGCATTCCACTACATTTTCCATCTTTGTATCTTTATAACTTTTCTTAACATTGTTTTCCAGAGCAAATAAAATTCTGTAATGATTTATGTAATAATATGTTACAAACGAATATAATTTTTAATAAAATAAAATTAATAAAATTATTAAAAGAGTACTGAAGAGATAGTGTGAGAAAACTTAGAAATTTTCAGGCGTAATATATTTTGAAAACATTAATAAATATCTGCCAAGAGCATTATTGCTCAATTCATTCTTATATTCATAAGAATAAACGAAAAAATTATAGTTTTCCAAAGAAAATGCGTTTCAGTTGATCTTTTTTTTACATGTACATAATTTTTAAAAGTATATTAATTGAAACTGTTGCCAGAACAATCAATTGTGAAATTGTTTGCTCGGATGATTAATGTGATATGAAATTCAATGGTCATAGACTGTTTTTTTTTTTTTATCTCAATCTTTAATCATGTTGCTCTAGTTTAAAAGAAAATGTGAAAAATATAATTTGTGAGTAAATGACATTCCACACATCTAATAACACATTTAAAGCTGTTCTATAAATTCGTTTGCCCAGAAACTATCTTAAGCAGATTGTTAATGTTTACATCTTAATCTATTAATCTTGTTGGTTATCGCATCACAGTTACAGTTTAGAATGCATTCTCTCTTTAGTATTCTCAAATAATCTGAAAAATTGTTGACACCAATAGCTTCTCATTAGAAAGAAAATTGTTAATCTAATTTAAGGAATTGACATGTATGTTTCATTCCATGAATTTGAATAACCATGAAATTTTTAATTATGTCTTTAATTTTCAATTATAAAGAATGCTATATAGTTGTTCTCTGAATCAAATTTTTACTTAAACATGCATATCATTGTATTTTTAAAGATTCATAATTACTCTAATATTTTCGTTTATATTTTTTAACAGACTTGTTAATATTTATTATTAATATTTTTCAAATATTTATTAGTTTTGAATGTATTTCTACTGGATCATCTATATGTTTCTACAGGATGTTCTAGACAAGATTATGAAAAAATGTGAAAAGTTTATTGAATATATATTTAACCCTAGTATTTAAGGAGGAAATAAATCCAGTTTCTTTTTCTGTGCTGTGGAGCATTTAATTTGATTAATCAAGAAAGAAAATTATTTGCTGAGCGAAGGAATTATGGAAAGTTTCTTTCTTTGTTGAAAATGAAATTCAAAGAAGTGTAGTGTCTGCTTGAAGAAATTCTTTCTTTTTACAATTATCCAAGAAAATAGTTTAGAAAATTAGAAAAGACAGTTATAATTTTTTCAAATATTTTGTCTAAAAATATTTAATTACTAATTTCTTAAAAAGAAAGCCTTTTTTTCATATTTTACGACTTTTTTTAAAACATTTACTACAGCACATAATTTATGAAAATGTTTCTAAAATTATGACAAGTTTACTTTTTAAAGGATTATGTGTTAAATTAATGTCTTAGAAATTCTATTTTCTTTTAAATTTCTTTACCAAAATTCATAGATATAGTACACAATATATATATAAAAAAAAATTTATATTTTACAAAATTATTTTATTTCCTTGTACACGTTTAAATAGTTATTTTAAAATATCATTCATTTAAATAAATGTTTGTAGCATTGTCTTCAACATAGCATTTCAAAATTTCTATTTCTTAATAATTTTATTGATATAGTATTATTACAAAGAAAGCCTTAAAATGTTAGATAAATAAATAAATTAATTTAATTTAATATTTTCGCTGATTTTTCAAATTTAATAAAATGATATATTTCTTTTTAATAACTTATTTTAAAAGAATTATAAGACTTATTATACAGTGAATTAAATGCATTGTCCCTTACTTAGTTACTATAAACTTTATGTAATGCAAATATATATACATATAATATATATATAATATAATATAATATATATGTATGTATGTCTATGATTTTTTATACAATCTGAACAGTGCTGTATAACATAACTAAAATTATGAAAAGGAGAAAGAGCACTACATTTGTTTAAAACAAAAATTATGTGAAATTTTATTTTGATTAACAACATTTAGAATAATATTTTTTTTTCATATATTACTTGGATCAAGCATGTTTAAATCAATTCTTAAAATTTAATTTCAAAGTAATTAAATAAGTGAAAAATCTTGAAACTTTTAATTAAAAAAAATAGGTAATGTCTTTAAGAAACAATTCTTATAAAATTATATTCTTATAAAAATATAACACTCTATTATCATTGTGACAGCTTATTTTTAATTTCAATTAAATATTTTTAATTTAATTAGAAATGTACACAAAGGAACTTTATAGTTTTTGATCATTCCGTCTTCTTATTATAAGATTTAACCGTTAATAAACATGATTTTCTGTCAGTGAATATGACATTTTTATTTAATGTAAAGTTAAAATTGTTACTTTATTTATTATTTATTAAATTAATATATGCGTAATACCACTAAAAGTTATATTTTTACCAATTTTATTTAAAAAGTATGTGTTTCTAGTAAATTTCATGAATTCCGAGAATATATTTATGTATAGTAAAATAGAGACATTACATGTTGTCGATACGATTTTGACAATTAGATATGAGAGCTGTAGTTTATTGTCATTATATATTTTCTTATCAAGTTTAAAAACGTTTTTTAATGCTTCCTTAAAAGCATATCCTAGAGAGGTTCTCCAATAAACTATTACATTCTACAATTGTGATATAATAATGACCACAGATGAGCGTACATAAAATTATTCTTCACTATTGTAAAATATCAAATTTATAATATTAAAAAATCAAAGAAATGCAACAAAAATCATTGTCACACTGTCATTAGTATCAATTCTAAGAAAAAATTGATTAATGAATTTAAAGAATACCTTTACCTTTTCTATCACTAACACATAAATGCAAAACTTTAAACATTATTTTAACATCACACACTATTATGCATTCGCATCTAAGAGAATTTTTCAAATTTATGAGTAGGAATTATCACTTATCAAGCAATGTTTCTGACCATTTTATTAATTTTCTTTTCAGTAATATTAAATCAGCATGATAACATATATTCAAAATTTATTTATGGGGCTTGGCATTTCTTAAGAGAGAATTTTGGATGATCAAAATCCACTAGTAAATTTAAGCATGAAGACATGTTATGTATAATTAATTATAATTTCGTGTTTAAACTTGTGCTAAAAGTGCAGCCGCATCAAAACAGAGCAAAGTGCAAAACAGAAGTGCTACAACTACGTTTGGACTATTGCAGAAACTGCTCTCCATGAATACATATTTTTATTTATTATTATATTGACAAAGAAAGTAAATACACTCTGAAAGCTGCATCTTTCTCTTAGCTTAAGAATTTTAGGTACTTCTTTATTTTATTCACAATAAACACATTCATCTTTAAATCTTATCTGTAAATATGAGAAAAAAATCTTCCAGTGGTTGTACTTTCGAAATTTTGCGTAGACACCAAGTTATTTTTCTTAAATGTCTTGCGTCGATAGATATACATATCTAGAAGATAACGTATTAATATTGGTAATTATTATTCTACGTATTGGTATACCATATCCTAAGGCATTAGGTTTCTTTCATACAGAATTTTATTTTAATTAACAATAATTTTCTTTGACGTTACATTTTTGGAAATACATTCTAAAAGACACCTTAAGAATTAAAATTTGTAAAATTTATATGTATTCTTACAGATTTTACTTTAGAATAAGTTTGGTACGTAAATTTTTTTTATTTCTAATGGTGAGCACCCTTGAGCAAGTAAGTACATTAGCCCATTTGCCGCAACAAGGCCGGAAACTGCTACTCATTTTATCGTTACCCGGTGGGCACCTGTAAACCAAGTCACGGAGGTACGAGTAGCATCGCCAACGCCACACCACCACAAACCCGTTTATAGAGCGGGCCACATTTATCCATCATCTTAGGAAAGGATAAGAAACACAGAGAGAGAAAGAGAAAGTACATCCATGCCCGAGCCGGGATTCCAACACAGGTCCTTCCCATCCGTAGTCAGTTAAGCTAACCACTAGACAGGTTGGGCGGCTGTTTACGTAAAAATAAGTTTCACATTTTAGAAATTTTTAGATTCATTGTTCAAACCTTTTACATATAAACAAAGGTGATTTATTTCTGTCGTAATGAAAAACTAATGAAGCTTTATATTATACCAAATAAAACAATGATTAAACATTTCATAATGCATATCTAATAAAGAGAATATTTATTTTTTTAATGGTTAAACACACATAATGTGGCATATTTAGATATTTATAAAGACATACTATATTTTGTAAACTTTTTTTGGTATTTGATGGGAACGAATCGAATTTCTAAGACCAACCAATAGATAAATTTTGTCTGCTCAACGAAATTGAAAGTTCTCATTATAATATCTCCATCAAAT
>JAPDSC010100781.1:454228-474342 GCA_026290005.1 Latrodectus geometricus | reverse complement strand
TATATATTATGCAATGTAAATGTTATATTAGGTCTTTTTCTAGTTGGTTACATTCTGTTCATTCGCTAGTTACGTTTTCTTTCCAAAACATCTAGAATAACACTGTTAGCTATCATGATTTATTCATTTCTAGAAATTTTCAAGAAAAGCAAGTTTCCTCTAAATGAAACTAGGTATTACAAAATAATATTATCAACATCGCTATTTTAACAATACCCGCCATGAGATCAAATTCCAATCTAATAGGTGTATTGCATAACATAGACTTAAAGTATACTCTAAGATAAAAATCTAGAAGACCTAGATCTGGAGATCGTAGTGGCCTTTATTAGTCTGGTGATCTAGGTACTTCAAATCCAGAAATTGACGTACATTCCGGTAGAAATGTGAGAGAGCCCCATCATTCTGGAAACACATGTTGAGGAGTGTCGTTGAACATCACTAAAAATATGGACAGCATTTCTTTCAAAAAATGCCATGGGGAATCCCGTCGATAATTACACATGCCACCTATAATTACAGCCCAGTTTTTAATTCTAAATTGCTGTTAAAGGCTGTGCTATCGTGTATAATGGGGATTTACACTCGACTACACATGCATATTGTGCTGTATAAGGGCACCTTTCCAGGAAAAGGTTTCTTTATCAATGAACAAAATCCGTAATGGGAAATGTGGGCCTTCAATCCTTGCCTGCAAATACCAACGTGAGAATGATAATCGTTGGGGATAATGAATATCTCTTAGCACCTGCACATGTTGTATGTGATACAGATCGTGTCGATCTTATTGCAATATTCGGATAATGAAGAACTGATTAACACCTTGGTAGCTTTCTAGGACGTTAATATTTATACTCAGATTACGTCTATATTCATCTAATACAGTTTTCTCGACTTCTGCTGTCCATGTTGTTTACTGGCCAATGTGACTGCTAACTCTGAACAATCCTATCTCTTGCAATCAGCGATGCATTTGTCCGAGCAAACTATGGTAGGACACCATCGATTTGGGAAACGTTATTGATGTATGCCAGTAATGCATGTCCATCAATTCTTCATTGAAATTGTGCTGGTTCATCCTTTGCCTGAAACGTGCGCCTTTCGACAGATCCGAATGGTCATGCTTACTTCTGCCAGCTCTTATCGCCGTCTAACGGATAATATAAGTGTTGCTTCTTAAATAAGATATTCTATTACTAAAATTATAAAAATAGCTATTTTTTCATATTTAAATTATTTTTGATGTGCTGTTATGTTCATGAGGCATAAATTGTTGTTGGAAAATTAAAATAAAATATATTTGATATTTTTAAAAATATAATGCCTATTTTTAATAGAATAATTTAAAAATTAATTTTGTGCAACGTTACTCGTATTATATTTATTGTTTGATATTCTAATAATAAAAGAATACAAATACAGATGTAAAATATGCCTCTCCTATAGATATTTATAAAAAAATCATAAATTCTAAAGAATGAAATGGTACTACGATCTTTATTCTTTCTTTCAAAATCTTTTTATATATTTCTTTAAGCAGCTAATTTAAAAGTATTAAATATAATAAATTGAATATATTTAATACTTTTATAATAAAAGAAAAGCAATGACACCTAATTCCGAGCTTCTAATGATCTAATTATAATTATTTGTAATTATAATCTATTGTCTAATTATGATATAATTATGATCTGTACTAGGCCTAACAGAAACACTTAATACAATGATTCTATAGTTTTACGATAGAATGACTATGGAATAACTGAATATTATAAACGCGCGAGAGACAATTAACACATTAACTACTTTAAAAAAAAGTACACGTTTTTTTTCACAACAAATTCATAAAGACGAATGAACTGGATTATTTTAAATTCTTTCTTAGGTGCAAAAACGAAATATTTTGTTATAAATTATGTATGTTATCTTTAGTTAATTCTATTGTATGAAACATGGTATATTTTATGTAAAATAGTATTAAGGCAGGTTATTTATTGATACATCTTAATTTACATCAATTCTTTTGTAATATGAGTTTGATAATTGAACGGAATATTTTTGTCTTATATCTTCAAGTGATTGGGAAATAAAGGAAAATTTTTATACAAAATATATACTTAATTCTGAAGCTATTTTGCTAGAATAGTTCAGTAGATATAAATAGATTAATTTGTAAATTATATATAAATAATATTAATCATAAGAAATTTTTATTATCAAATAGGATGTAGTTCTTAAAATTTAACTTCGTATAAAATGCAATGAATCCTTTGTTCTTTCTTTTTATTGAAATTTAGTGTTCTTTCCATTTGTTATTGTATATTTAGTTGGAGCAGTTTTCTTTATTCACCAAAAATATTGTACATTTTTCGGAATTTTTTATGATGTTTTGTTTAATTATTTTGCGAAAACTGATAACATTTAATAACAAACTCAATAAAAAACTACAAGACTTATATCCAATACATACATTTTAGATGAGATTGATCCAGTTGTTAATTATGATTGCTTGTCACAAGAGAGAAAAAATGTGAAAATTAATTTTGAACTCTTACTCACATCTTCAAAAACACATCTAATCAAAAAAGTATATGCCAGTGATTTTTTTGCTTAACAATGCTGTGATTTAAAATTTTTATATTTTAAACAGTAAATAAGCTTAAGCAATTTGGAGTCAAAATGATAATTTATATCACACACAATGTAAGACTTTATTTTATATGGCAAGAAAGTTGCATATTAAAATAATATAAATCTTCATAAATATACGTGTTAACATATAGATTAAAGTATAAAAAGAGGTGAAATTAATTAAAAAAATGTAAAGCAATATAGATTAGTTTTTCATTATTTTTAATAATGAAAATATCAAATAAATATAAGTATAATGAAAATTTTAGTATTACTAAGAAAGTAAAATTTATATGAATCTATAAAAAGTAATGTACCGTAAAAAATAATAACTGGAAATATTCCTTTTATAAAATAACTGTAAATATTAACTTACTGTATAAATTTATGTGACAGGTAATTGTTTGTAACAGAAATAAAAATTTGCACTCAGCTATATATAGTCATGAAGTTAGGCTTCACTAAAAGTGCAAGATAAATATGTCAAAGTAAGACAAATGCATCATGAGAAAAAAAGCAGAAGCTAAAGGAGAAACCAAGTTAAGAAAACAGCCAAAATGCATCTAGAAGGTAGAAGCAAAAAATACGAGTATCATTTTCCTGCAGAGACTACCTGCGATATTTTCACAATGTCCTCTATTTTTTATAAAGCTTCTTGGATTTCAAGAGAGCTATTTTTTCTCCCTGACGAAGTTAACCTCTTGACATTGCTTTTAGTTCCATAATATGAAGGGAAATGTGACAAACGTAGAAAAGTTCCGAGAGAAAGAAAGTGCCCAGAAGCGAGAAGGAAAGTTTAGAGAATGAGTCCACAACCACTTGGAGCACGGAAATGAAACCTGAATGGGTATATAAAAGCTTTCAGAATGAGGTTCAGCCTACGCAAGAGTAAAGATACGACTACGCTAGGAAAATATATACTCCTTTATACCAAATAATGTCTTAAGTACTTAAGGTTCTCTTGAGGTTTCTCATTTGGGGTGAAATATAAATATAGGAACATCTTTAATCTCCTGGGAAGGATGATTATCTTTTGCAGACCTTCATAATAAAATAAAATCTACTAATGATATTTTAAAGTTTTTGCTAGCGTAAAAAATGTTTATTGATTCTAAAAATCTATATAATATGAAAAGATTAATATATTATGAATTGTTTTAACCAGAAATTACTTAAAATTTGTACTATATAAGAAAAGATGAAGATGTTTTGTAAAAAATTCTATATGTGGAACAAGCTAAAACTCTGCCATAATATTTTTAGCTAAAATAAATCTATAATTAACTTCAATGATATTTAGATTACACAGGCATGTTTAAATATATATATGTACATATTATATATGTACCAGAAGTGATGATAAGAATTGGTAAGAACAGAGACAAGTGTCAAATAGTAGTGATGTTTAATAAGACATGATACAATTATTAATAAAAACTATATTATTAATTATTTAATCAAGCAACATTATATATCAATATTATTAAAATTTTTCCAGTCATATAATTAAAAAGCGATAATGCTTGAAAAAGAAGGACATTGTCCATTCGCATTCAGTCATTTTTTCACAATTCATCTTCTGAACGTAACCATGGCAACCTGTGTAATCACATGATAGACATTTTTGATTCCTTAAAGATCCCTATAAACAATTCACTTTATAAGTTTTCAGATATTTCGCAATTCGTTCTTCGTGAGGTCTGACATTATCTTACTGGTAAAAGACATTCGAAATTGTTTAAAGAAAGTACATTGTTATCGAATAAAGCGCGTCATCTCCGTATCGTTGAATTGTCATCCTATTACAATTTGTACTAATAATAATTTGCAATTCTAAGTTAATGGAGCAAAGTAAAATACATCCTAATTAATGAATGTATTTATTATCAGATGAAGTCCACAAACCACAAATTTTTTTGAAATATTTATCTTGATTTTACAAAACATTTTTAATTAAAAATTATAAGAAATTTCGGATTTAAAATATTATTTTTAAATTTAATTTCCGAATTTGGTATCGTTTTAGCATTTTAAATTATGCCAATGATAATTTTCAATTTATTATTATTTTTTTTAGTTTTAATTAATTTTTTTTATTATTATTATTTTAATTTTTATTATTTTTTTATTTTTTATTTTTATAGATTTATAAATATTATAATAAATAATAAAAAAATAAAAAATATGAGATAAAATAATTATATTAATAATTATTACCAATTAAATGAAAATTTAAAAATTTTCAATTTAAACTTTAATAAATACATTGCAGTCTTAAATATAACTGATCTACATAAAACGACCACTTTTTTAAATTTCCTTTTATTTTTCACAGACTTGAAATATATATGCATTTACAGAGATCAAGTCAACTTGTCCATCATCACATAAATCATTTTGCAACTAAGTTGCAAGAAAAAATTGATTTAAATATATTTATTATAATATCACATTAATAGAAAATAATTAAAAATAAAGCAATAAAATCAATATTTTACTGATTTAATATTTCATCATATCACATATTTGAAAATAACAACAAATAATATTATTAATATTTAAAAATAGTTTTTCCAAAATTGAGGAAATAGTTATATCATAAATAAGGCATTGGACATCTATCTATACACCAAATAAATACAATTAGTTCTTATAAATACAAGTGACAAACTCTCTTTTGAATTAATATATACAATGCTTAAAATTTAAAAAGTACAGATAGAACAAGTGAAACTGTTAACTGTTATTTATGATGAATAAGAAATCAGTAAATATACTTTGCTTCTTCAATGTAGGTTGAAGCCCCAATTATGGTGCAAAAATCCCTTAGTTGTATCAAAGAAACTTTTCCACAAATTTTACAATTTGCATACCTCAAACTGGTTTTTGTTCGGTGGAAAAGAATTGCATGAAAATGACACCAACCTTTACGAGTAGCTATAAAAATAATTTTCGCGACACAATCAAAGATATTTTTATACCGTGAATAATGAACAAATGAAAAATTTCACGTAGAAAATAACTCAAACCTTGCGAAATGGCTAAGAATAACTTAAGCAATTTAAACAAAATCAAGATGTGAATCTTGACAGCTACTTCTCTTGTCTAATCTTCTAGAATCGAAATTAGAAAATTCTCATGTGAACATTACATTTGTATTTATTTTAACATGTAGAACATTTTAAATGTATAACCATTTTCCTTTGTGGTCTGGCAATATGTAATCTTACTAGAAGTAAACTTATTCGAAATTACTTTCGTCACTTGAAGGTACAACCTTGATTCATCTACAGTGGACTTTTTACAGTTACTAAATTGTCGGTGATCAGTTTTTTCGATAATTGTTGTTTCACTAGATACTTATATGTTTTAATAGCTAGATAAAAAAAAAGATTTATTCTAATTTTGGAATTTTGTAGTTCTTACAGAAATGTTCTCGATTGGCTGAAAATGACTTTCTAACTTATAACAAAGGTGTATTGATATCTTCTTTAAGTATGTTCCAGTTTCATTGTAGTTTTCATATATCCCACATAAATAGGTTTGAGCGTACCAAATGCAAATTATGCTAAACATAATAATGTGATTGCCAAAGTTAGCAGAAAAATTAAAAAGGAATAATAATAATTTTAATAATAACAACAACAACAGAATAAAAAAGCATAATAATCTACTGCACCCTAATGATCTAATAAACGATAATATAAAATTTTGAAAAAAAATTCTATAAAATTCCCTGTTTAATAAAAATTGCAAAAAATATGCAGAATATTTAAATTATTCTTTGAATCTTTTATAGAAAATTCTGGTCAATGAAGGTATGGAAATATAAATTTTGCGAATGTTTTTATTGTCACTAACATTGATAAACATTTGCTCAATGTAAAAAATACGAATCATTGAAAGTAGAGGGTCGATCAAGATAAGTGGAACAAATGTACAATGGTCCCATGTATAGATTCTGGACAGTAGAAACATTTATTGAATGTCCAGAGGCATTTCATTAGAGGCGCACTTCAGCCAGTCTAGCGGTGGGAGCAGAGATTTATCCTTACCAGTGGATCGAAATTAATTGATCGAATTTCTTCTTCTTCAACTGGACGAAGTACTTATTCTGAGGGTAGTACGCCTTCTTTCTTCACTTCTTTTCCAGAAATGAATTTGTGCTCGGATCTGCGGTTGCGGTTAGATTTTTGTTGTTGTTAGGATATATTTTTATCATATTGTACATGGGTAGTAAAAATGAAAAAAGAAAATATTGCTTAATGATGCTGGATTAGGGATAGGAAATTCCTACTGTATGATTAACCACATTTATAATGATATTTACAAAATTTAACACAAAATTATAACGATAGTGCTATAATATGTATTAATTGGTAATACTTACTTTTGTAAAAAGAACAAGTTTATTTTAGAGTAATTAATAAATTTATATGGATTTAGATACCCTCTTATATTAATTTACATATTATTGTACTTATAAGGAAAGAACATGGTATATGCAAAAGTATCTGCGTTATTCTATTATACAATTTTATTTGAAAGCATTTGTGTTAAAATTCTGTTTCCTACTAAAATGTTTTATAGGGTTACACATGTTTTGCGAAATTATGTAATATATTTTAAAACGGAATGACAAGGATGTTTATTATATAATACATAGATTAATGAACATATCTTATAAGTCATTAAAATCTTAGAAGTTAATATCAATGAATAGGCTCATAAATATATTGTTATATTCCTACATTAATATTAATTAAAAAATCATTTATCCCTTTAAGTAATGATTGGAAATGATATAAGTATTTTAGAATTGATTAGATGGTATAAAACTTTGATCACTTTGATTCGATATAATCTAGTAACAATAAAAATAATAAATGTAAAAACAAATAGTAGATAAAACATTTTGAAACATATAATGCATTTTATCACATTATATAGTGCATTTTAATTTTTCAATTTTAAGATATAAATTATCTGATGCTAAACTCAAATGCTTATTTTGTAACTTGATCAAGTCTTAAAATTAGTGGCAGTTGTCGACGTTTGTGCTATCAGTGACAGCAGTAAATTGTTAGAATCATATCGTAGTAACATTACCTAAATTCTTTTAATCCTTAAACCCACATTTTTAGTGCATAAATTGCATACTTTTATGAAGCAACTACTTTATATCTTGCAAAAATTAAAAAAAATAGAATGTTTAATTTTCTTGCATGTTGAACTACATGTTGCATAGTTGCGACACAACTTATTGCTATGAAATTAAACTGCTGGAGAGAAAGAAAGTTTAATCTAATCCTAACTGTTTATTATTAAGTTGAGAATATGTTTTTATCTTTAGTCATATTAATTAGTTTTCTTTTTCTACTGATGAGAAAAATTATGTTATTTAAAATACGAATAATACAACCAGTACAAAAAAGTATCATGATGCAGCAAATAAGCAAAACAGTAGGTTATTATAATCTCATTTAAATATAAATAGTTACTAGGTATAAAAAAAAAACTAAAAATTGATTTAATAAAAGCAAAGACTTTCTAATTAATTTATTAAGTTTTCAAATTTTAAGAGAAGAAAACAAAAATGGAAAATGTTTAATAATAATCTAATAATCTCAGAATAATATAAATAGTGTAAATTTAAATTTTAATATTATTAACATTCATGCATGTGTTTCAACACTTTGACAAACTTATTTGATAATTCAATAAAAAAAATTAAAATACATGAAACTTCCTACAGAAAGTGTTAGTTGAATATTATCATTTTCTAACAAATATTTGGCTTAAATGTGTCAAATACACATTTATGAAATTCTAAAATTTAAATTTTTGATGTGCATGTCATAATTTTTAGATTTAATGTCTTAGTGGAAATAAATATATATTGTTGGTATCATATTTGTATAAGGCTTCGAAAGATTATAATTAAAGAAAAAACACTCTGATTTCAATGGTAAGGCTAATTCGAATCCAATGGTAATGGTAATTCTAATGGTAAGTTTATTTCTAACAGAATATTTAGATCTCTCTCTCTCTCTGAGTATTTAAAAATTTATTTATAATACCAATGAAATTTAATTGCTTTTTGAAAATTTAGTTTATTTAAAAAATTTCGGTAAAAAAATCTGAAAATTTTTTTATTTAATTTACAAGGTAAGGATAAACAAGGAATGTAAAACTTTGAAACTAAGATTCTTTATCTTTCAATTTTGAGTTTGATAAATTCTAACGTTGAGTTATACGATCTCAATTTATTGAAGTGGAGGACAGTTTAAGCTGCTATCGATCCTTCGTATCACTTCAGAGTAGGTGAAAGCACAACTTGGAATTAATATTCATATATCCCAGCAAACAGTTTGGCGAGTGGATCCTGACAGTAAGGATCTAAATTCGAATTCATGGGCTTAGCTTCTGCCAGTTACATAGCATCTAAAATTTCTAATATAGAATTCATGGTTAGTTACATATTTCAATTTCATCTCATGATGAAATGTTTTATTGAGTTCATTTCCTTTAGAAAGTAAGAAAGATCTTTTATTTCAGAAAGAAAATGATCTGAAAAAGTAATTTCTGAAAAAGTAATATCTCAATTTCTCAAATTATGTAATTTTGAATTAAAAAATTGCACAACTTTATGCTTAAAAAAATATTATTGAAATATAAAATGCTTAAACTGAATGGATGTATTTAATAAATGAGATGTTTTACTAATAATATTTATAAATAATCAGAAATTTACATTATACTATAGACTAAAATATATGTATAAGATACATTAATAATTATAAGAAAAAAACTTTAATCAAATGTGATAATTAAGTAGAAAAAATGAAATCAATCATTTTAAATTACTATATTTTGCTTATATAGTTTACTGCGCATTTTATAAATTTATTATAAAATATTGTTGTTATTTTGTGCCAATTAGGCTGGCAGTATGGGATGCACTGTTCCACTTTTCCAACTGAACCGTAATTTGGTGTGGAGTCCTACTTTCTCAGTACATACATGCCATAGGTACACGTTTTTAGGGTAGGAAACATTCACAACGTATTCGTACAAGGAAAAGACAAAGACAGGAGAGATAGAGAGAAAGCACATCCATGCCCAAAACGGGATTCGAACCCAGGACCTCCCTATCCGCAGTAATAATGAGAAAGATTAATATAAATATTCTAAATATTTCAAGACTACTAAGAGTCTAAAATTTGCATACATTATAAAACACCATTTAAAATTCCAAATGTTAAGATGAATCATCGCTCATTACTTTCATTGTTTGCATTCTTTTTTAAACATATGAACTACATTCTATTTTTAACATAATATGAAAGATGTAACATAGAAATAATGATCTACAGAATTAAATAATATCCATTAAAGTTAAAATACCATTTATGTCATTTCATAAATCAGTCGATCTATTTACCTGAACAGAATACGTAAATTAGGTTACTGATTATTCATTGATTATCAACCCAACTGTTGATATAGAATAAAACAGACTGAAACCACGAATTTATTTATAATTACCAGAAACAATTATCATTACATGTTTTAACTTAGAGGCAATCGTATATTTTAATTCTTATGTTCTCTTTCAAAAATTGAAAAATTAGTGAGAAAATATAATTAATAAAATTCATAAGGCAAATGCATTGTTTGCAAAAACAGCAGTCGGGTATGTAATTCTATGACTATACAAGAATTGAAGATAAAACCTAAAAAAAAAATATTAGGAATTTTGGTGATTTATTTTGACACAATTGTCTTATAATGTTCTTGCGTTTTTAATGGTTCTTCATTTACGATAAATCAAATAAGATAAAGATAGATCTTTCCTGGCTCTTCATTTAGGAAATTTAAAAAAACAATTAAGAAAATTTTTAAGAAAATCTTCGACTTATCTTAATGGATGTATTTTTGATCTAATGTATCATAAGACACATAGAAGCAGGATAATTATTTACAGATTTTATTCAAAGAGTGACGTATACATTAATGATATCAATGGTTACAGTTGACAGTTGTATGTACTCCACACTCGTACATCAGCCTGTGCCACTCTACATCAGAAAACAAGAGGGTTAATAATTAATATTTTTTAATGAAAATATTTGTTAGATTTTAAGAGTGGGTAAAGTTTTTTTTTAATTTTATTTCAATGTAACCAAATAATATTTCTAAATATAATTCTAAGTTTTATTTGAATCTTAAGACAGAAATAATAGGGTCACATACATTTTAAAACACAACTTTGATTTTAGACTTCATACAAATAAGAAATGCATTATGTATTTAACAGAATGATTTTCTCAATAAATTAAACGTCATTTTTACATAGAAAAGGCTTAAATTTTAAATTAGTTGAGTTCTTTAATTTTATATGAATAGTTTATAGATATAAATATTCATTAATGTTTTTATTTTTAAGTTTTATGACTGAAATGATAATAATTTCTGCCAAATAAAACAGTTGTTTGGGAGCTTAAGAGCTATTAATATTAGTTTGGGGAAAAAGAAATCCATTATTTTTACGTGAAATTTTTGTAACTTTTTTCAGATTCGCTTTGTAAAAAGGCTTAACCCTTATTTGCATAGTGGTGGAAATTTCCATCATAACCTATAATGCCCAAAATTATATAAAAGAACAAGTTCACTTTAAGTTGATCGTGTTTGGATACCTTTTTAATGTCCATTGCATAAAAAGAAACATAGCTGTCAAAAATAAACATGAATTATATCATATATATTATTTGAACATGAATTATATCAACTTGATTTATTTCACCAATAAAGAAAAAATCTTGCAAAGAAGGGTTAAAACAGTTTTCATGTAGATTTTTAGGTCTTGTGCGAAGCTACGTCAGACATGCTGTCAAGTTTGATAATTTTTGATATTTTATAGACTTTCTCGACGATGTTGTATCCATGCGAAATGCATCTTTAGCATCCAAATACCCAAACGGAATCGACGAAACCAAAATTGTGCGTAACTGGTTGTTACAGTCATATGTAGGACGAAAAACACCTTTCACAATTTTAGCCAACTGGTTAGCATTTTCGCCATTATAAAAGAGAAACTAAAATGTATCGAATTTTCTGTTTGTTGTCTTCTACTTTTAAAATATTGTACTCATAACTGAATTAATCAAACAAAAAACAGCAAGAGAATATTTTAGTGTCAAATGTCACCTTTCCAATGAGCATAAATTTGAAATTGTTTGATAGATACCTCATGAGATAGCGATCACTACAGACATCAACCGAAAAAATAATGGATAACTTTTTCCCCAACCTCATATTATAGTATCTTTAAAGAATATTTTCTTCAAGTATAAAAAAACATTACTGAGCATTTCATAAAAATATGTGATTTTAATATAGGTTTCCTTCAACTTTTCACAGATTTAAAACTCTTTTGTGTAATTCTTTTATTGACCATAAGGGTTTTCATGATCTAGCCCTAGATATTTGGTTTTTTAAAATTAGAAAAATAAAAAATTGAAGAATTAGAACTAATTCAAAATTAGAATTAGAAACTTATATATTTTATAAGGTGACTTCTTTATAAAAATATTTTATATTTTATTTAAAAATAACATATTTGATACCGCTAATTTTTATCATGACTTTCTCTTTTTGTTTTAAAAATATTTCTTTTTTGGTTGCTATAAACGACTTTCCACTTTTTATGTCACAAATAAAGCAAGGGATATTTATAATTTCTAGTTTGGCATCAGTTCTGCTGCTCTCAGCCTCATGTTACTGTATAAACAGGCCATTGCGAGTTCAATTTATTAGAGTGGAAGACATTTTATGCTTCCATTGATTCTCCAACGCTAATACTGGGAGGATAGTTAGGATTAATATCCATGTATGTCGCATACAAGTAGGTAAATAGAATCGGAGAGTTATGACGAGAACTCCAACTCAAGATTAACCGCCTTGAGTACTTCAGCTTTTAAAAGCGCTATTATAAAGATATGGAATAGTTACGAACTATTTGCGTGCAGAGTAAGTATAAAGTATTTCGCTCACATCGTAAATCATAAGTTTCTCAATCTTTTATTTTTGATTTCTTATGAAAGTGACCTTTTAGATAAGTCAAAATATAGCAAATTATATATAAGCTTCTTTTCATTTATAATTTGATGTTTTTCACTTTGAATAAATTAAGAATATTCTATATCTCACAGCCCACTTAAAAAGAAAATAATGTTTTTGCAGTTTATCAACATTACAAATGTACTAAATCATTATTTAACTATTTTTTTAATTTATCAAAAGAAATTTATTAAGCAGGATTAAAAAATAGTATGTATTTTTAAGTATATTATAAAGCTTTATGAATAAAACAAATGCTGAATCTTTTGACTTTTCAAAAGATGAAAACTTAGAAAATCATATATGGGGCAAAGGATATTAAAGTTTAATTATATATATATATATATATATATATATATATATATATATATCAGTAAATATTTTTGATTTCTTAATTTGATGAACAGTAGATATTTTTTGAAAAAAAATATACAATTTATTTAGGAATGCATGTGTATTGCTTTTATTGAGAAAATATATAGGTAAAGTCCAATATTTGTATACTGAAGGATGAAAAATAATGACTTAAAAGCAACAAACAAACTGTATAGTATTTTTATAAAAATCAGAAATCGTTCAGTGTGAAATGACATTTTTAATTTATATTTGCCAAAAATAAAAAAAGGGAAGAAAAAACTACTTATCAACCAAAAAAAGAAAAGTACTCTTCTGCAATTTTTATAATTATGTTAAAATAATTTATTTTAATCTCTAGTATGAAGCATGAATTCTATTTTAATTTCTCTTAATCGGATAAGAAATGCATTATATTCTAACAATCTTTTAATTATTCCATTTTTTTTACATTTCTAATATTTTTACAGATTATAGAGATTATATTTTTAGGAGTTCACTAAAATTTTCATTTATTTAAGTAGGCTAATAGGAAAACTTCGATTCAAGAATACTAATAAAATTTTTGAACAATTTATTTTTGTTGGTGGATTATATTTATTATATAACTTAGAATATACAGGGAAGAAATTTTCTTTGAGGATAAATTTATTTGACAGATTATTTTTAAAACACATTTTTGAAGCTTTTAATATTGATTTACAATTCTGTAATGTGGTCTTCTAGATTTTAGCAAATGTAATACTTAATTTTCCTTAAATTGTGACATTTAATTAACTTAAATTGACATTGGATTTTCTTTTGTAATATTTGTATATAAAATCCAGAATAAACATGAATGTTTTTCAAAATTAATCTTTTAACACTAATTCAATAATCTCTAACATTCGTATTAAAAATAACTTATGAGAAAGATACAATCATATTATTAGTAGTTCACTAAATTTTTCATTTATACGCGAGTAGGAAATATTGCACACTGTTAAAACTAAATTAATTTTATATCGATATTTTAGGTAAAGAACGCTAATTGAAATAAAAATTACAAAAAGCATATATTGGGAATTATATAGTTATATTTTGGGAACAAATTAATTTTTAAAATGCAAAAATGTATACTAGTCCTTTAAATATAAATTACTTAGAATGCATACTGTTAAAACTAAATTAATTTTATATCGATATTTTAGGTAAAGAATGCTAATTGAAATAAAAATTACAAAAAGCATATATTGGGAATTAATATAGTTATATTTGGGGAACAAATTAATTTTTAAAATGCAAAAATTTATAATATTCCTTTAAATATAAAACTTTGCATCTTGCAAGTACCATGAATTTCATGTTCATAAAAGTTTTCATTTCCTAAAAATGCATATAGAAACAAAAAAATTGAGGCAGGTATCACTTGAGCCTTGAAACACATTTGGAGATTTACTCTATTTTCTATTTTAGCAGAAATTTAATTTTCAAATGTTCATTGTTAAGTCATAAATTTCTTGAAAAATAAGAACCATACATAAAAGAACTCTTTAATGTGCATTGCTTGAGATAGAAGGATAAGACTTGAAAGAAAATACAAATTCTGCATTAAGGAATTGTTTATAATCCATTACTATGAGGACATATAAATGCTGTAAAAATTTCATCTAAAGCTAATAGAACAGTCGAAAACCGTAAATGTACAGTGGTCATAAATTCCGATTTTATAGTTCGTCTAACTTAAGGGTTATAAGAAACATATAAAATAACCCACGGCTTTCTGTGTTCTACAGTCCATGGGAAGAGAGGATGACTACCTCGATATTCCTGGAAGAAATATATTTTTGTTTTTTATAGATTAGATCTCGCCATATCTTTCTTATCGTGATAATATCATCTTAAAAGGCAAATTTTATTTTGTACATGTAGTAAGTTATTATTTTAAGTTCAATAAGCAGCATAAACTATTTTCATTTCTTAATATTTTAAAATATTTAGGTCACATCATATCTGCAAATAAGCGTGCACTCCATTAAATTTTATTCGCCATTTACTGCAGGATATTTATTATAAAAGGATTTTAGGGAAAATATTCAATAATGTTTTCCTTGCAAAATTTTAATTTTAGCTTACCTTTATTTTATATCGGTCTAAAAATGATTTAATTGCTGTTTGATTTACATGTCCAATTCATTATTCTTTTATTTACAAGAAATTTACTTTTACCCATTTTTGTTAACATTTGTATAAGCGTTAACAAAAATGGGTAAAAGTGTTTTGCGTTTTTAGCTTTTTTTTTTTTTTAAAAAACTCGCATTGTATGTTTACTATAGGTATTCTTAAACATAAAATTATAATCAAACAAATATTATTGGGTAAAAATATGCTTTTCTTTGCTGAAACAATAGAAATTATTTTATTGAATGAATATTCAGTAAATTTAGCTATGGTTGTGAAATATTCTTGCCTATCATAATTTTTATGCAAATTTATTCCTTATTTTCAATACTTTTACAATTTTTATCCTCAAAATTGATTGATATTATTCTAAAATTATAACTTACAATCATAAATTATTTTGTGTGTGTAACCAATTGAAATATTAAACAAACGGTCTAAGGATTAAGCGAAGGTGAAAATCATATTACGTGCACCGAATACGCAAATATCTTTTAAGCAGGTTTATTCTCTAATGTTTAATTGCAAGAGTTGATCCAAGAATGGTTTTAGCATAATGGAGTTTCTTGATATTAAATTGGTGAAGTTCTGAATTTGAACAGAAATTATTCTTGTGAGCTATTTTCCGGTTTACTTATTGCATTTGTCTCACAATTTTGAACGCGTTGATACTTAATTACTTAATTTTCTTTTGTAGTGTTTATTAAAGTTTACATTGGCCATCAAAATAGTTAAATTAATTGCGTCACATTTGATTTAAATTGTGTTTTAATGAATAAACCCGATGAAATGAATCGAAGTAAATTACTATAAAAAGAAAATAAGAATGAATAAGCACTTTAAACAAAAATCAGTGCACACCCTAAAGACAGGCTTACTATTAAAAATATATATTCTGTTTAAAATTTACGAAATGTTTCATTAAATATTTAAACTTTTCAAAATATGAAGGAGGAAATAAGTAGTTAGAAATTATAAAATGGCAGTTCTATATTGATCAAAACATTGACTAAAATTGTTCGTTATTTGAGAGGTTTACTTTTTTTTTTAATAGAGACAATTTAATTTTTTTTAAAAAAAAGGATGTATAAATGTATTATTTTATTAAATATAAAGTTGATAATTTTAATGTAAATACTTCCAAATATAACTGCATAAATAGAGTTTATATATTTATATTAAGTAAAAAAATTATTTTTAAACTCCATTGATTAAAAACTAATAAAAAATGTACAAAATAAATTAATAATTTAAAATAACTAAAGTAAGTTTAGTATTCATTATAAAATACTTGATTAATTTAATGACAAAAATTATACTTGTCTAACTTTTAACGAAGACTTATAAAAGTTTATAAATCACTTTGATTTTGTAGGTTATGAAAATTTCAAATACCTTAAAATTCTATAAAGAGTTACAATTTTAAAGGATGATTTAATATGCTTACCTGCGTAACTAAATGAAGTAAGAGTTTGTATAATTTTTAAAATTCATAATTAATTAGATAATTATGCAATGTTTCATATTATGCATTACATACATAAAAGACGTTCTACACAAATATCCATATAAGTGCAAAGACATACTTTTCTTTTGAAATATTATGAATAGGATCCATATGTGTTTAAACTATGTTTATTTCGTGTTTAAATAATCAATTTACTCTCAATGGGCTTAAGTGGTTGAGCAGAAAATTTTAAGGAAATACTACGGTATGAGATATTTTTATAAAGGAAAAAGTATGTATTTAATATTTTTTTAAAATTGGTTTCTTCTTTAAGTAAGCACAAATGGAAAATATTTTTCAATTAAGAAATCATGTTTATCTTTTTTACGCTTATAACTGATATAGGATCTGAATTACTATCAAAACATCATATCAACGAATTTCTGAAATAAATGTTTGCCTACATGATTTGTTGTCCTTGTATATTGGATTTAGATGTTTTAGGCAGTACTTATATTCAAGTCTGCTCTAATTTTTGTTTTTAAGCAATAATTTAAATAATTTATGTGGTACTTATTTTGCAGTTGTAAGATTATTTAAATTATATATCTGATAAATTTAAAATTATGTGTGCTTTTCTATTCATACAATCTCTCTGTGCACCACAGATGTACGGCAAAAGTTAGCCAAAACATTTAATAATGCATGCATAATTAAAACTAACAAAAGGAGAGAATAATACTTTGGAATCCACGGATACAAATAAGTTCATTGTCCCAGTAAGGCCTAACTTGAATCATTCAGCAAGGACTATCAATCTTCATCAAGTGTAATGCATGATAAAATTAAAAGTAAAAAATTTTATAATCTCATATCATTATATAACGATACATAATTATATCTGTAAAATCAAAAGTAGTTAGAATAGCTTTTGTGCATGTTTTTAATTCAATTTTAAGTTATTTTTTTATCGTAGAAATGAGATATCTTGCAGCTGTTTTTCATAATTTGTATTTAATTATAAGAAATTTATACAAAAATCATTAAATTCAAGTGTTGGATAAAGAGTAACCAAATTTGTTTCAAAACCATTAGATGAAATCATATATAAACTAACTTTAATATTTTATTGGGTATTCTGCAATCAAGATTTATACGGCATTAGTATTTCCATTAAAAATAACGTTTATATGGAAAGGGCTTAACATTCTGACAAAGTTTGTCATGATATTATTTTCACTTAGAATGAAACTTTTCTAAATTATTACTGCGCCATGATGGATTTAGAAATGTTTAATGATATACATGTACGTAATTGTCTCTTTTATTATCTGTATTCAAGTAAAAGCTTTAATTAGGATTTCAAAAAAGAAAATAAATGTGTTCTTTATTATTTTTATGTAAATAAATCATTGGACAGTAATACTCACTAAATACAAAAAATATCAGATTAAATTTAATTTGGATCAACATTTCTTAATGGCAGTTAAGAAATTAAAATAATTTTTTAAATGCCATTAAGAAATGTTGATCGAAATCAAATTTATTCTGATATTTTTCTTTAAGGATTCAGTGCTTATTTATGATTCCATTTTTATAAAAATAATAATTTTTTTGAAAACGAAATGTATTGCAATGATATATGGGATCTTTTAAATTGCGCAGGTTGTCCTTTTTATTTTATATTCATCTAATATACATAATATATATATATATATATATATATATATATATAAGTCAAATTCCTTGATGAAATTTAAGCATTTATCAATATATGGTGATATTTCTGGATTTTTATCACCAAATGAGTTCTAAATAATTCTTTAACGTATCTATATTAGTATAGGATATTTATTGAGCTGGATAAATATATTTCAGTTGTGTATATTAGCAATGTAAAAATACTTCATTTCTTTTTTTTTTTTTTTTGAAAATATATAACATTTATGCGGTTCAGAGATATATTTAATAATTTTAATTTTGTAAATATTAACTACCATATTAAATACTATTCCTGATCATAATATATTTTTTCACCAAAAATATTTTGGAAACTAATTTTAATTAAATAAATTGCATATCTCATTCTATACTAAATTCTCGAAAATAGTAATTAGATTCAAGTTTAAATTTTGAGGTGTGTTTACATTTCTAGAAATACATTTAACAAAATGTACTAGTTATGCTAAATTAGTAGTACATTTAACAAAATGTTATTCTAGTAACAAATCTTTTTAAGATAAGGATGTTTATTTCAGTATGTTGAAAAGAAATTATTGATTTAAAACAAATGTGTGTGGGTTTTATCGATTATTTTAAAATTATATTATTTCATATGGAAAAAAGGTTAAAAAATTCAAATAAATACATTTCTTATTTATTAAAATTCAATAGTACATAATAAAAACAACTTGCTATTAATTACTCTACATTTAAATATTATTTATTAAAGTTCTATCCGTTCCTAAATTTTTTTAACGTATATTCGGCATCTTCGGGAGCGTCAAATATGAAATCAATACGTACCTGTATTTGGATGAAACGCCTCTGGTCTTTTTAAAGACAGAAAAGATTTATAAACTTGAAGAAGTTAAAAATATTATTTTCTCTTTTTAAGAATAGGTAAAATAATGTAAATGTAAAATATTCTGCTAGACAAGAATAATGATGATGTATTTTTTAAAAAGTGACTTAATCGATTTATAAAATATGTGCTCCAAATCCATTCTTAACGATAAATTCTTTTCCTTTAAAAATTAATTGTACAAGTTAAACAATCAATTTTATTTTGATTATTATGTATGCATAAATGCATTTCTTGTTTTTACAAAATATCAAATACCAATATAGTGTAATAAAACAAGTTTCCAAGGAACCTGATACCAATATCTTATAAAAAACCTCAAATACAAATTTACTAAAATATATTTAAAAGTATATCTGAAATTTTATCATTTATATAAAATGTGTATATTTAATTGTAATGAAGTGACATTTAGGTATCTCATTAGAAATTTAAAAAATTCATGAAATCAGCCTCCAACAATGTTTATTATAAAAACAAGGTTTGTTATAAAAAAGTTTATTAAATGCATATAAGATTTACTCTTGTTTATATCACTAAACATAACAGAGCAATTTTTTTTAATTGTTATAATAATTCAGAAATTATTTTATTATATTTTTATATAGTATGCATAATTTGTATCAAATTCTTTTAAAAATTTAATGACTTCCATCAGATATTTCCAATAAATAAATAAATTAAAAAATAATGACTATCTCAAATTCTCAAAAGCAATTAAAACAAGATGAAACTTTTATATCTTATGTTTCGCATTGATATTAATTTGTATATATGTTACCGTGAAAGACCGAAATCAGAGAATGTCGACATTCA
>JAPDSC010100781.1:412923-453828 GCA_026290005.1 Latrodectus geometricus | reverse complement strand
TATATATATATATATATATATATATATATATATATATATATATATATATATATATGTGTGTGTGTGTGTGTGTGTGTGTGTGTGTATATAATGTCCTAGAATAAAAATAATATAGTAAACATTATATATTATCCGAATTATTTTTGAAATTGTACAAGAAAAAGATGCTTCGAATTTGATATCATGCCTCTTGTCTGTACTAGCTTAATGTATTCACATATGTTTTATAAATTTGAAAGCAATTTTTGTAAAGTTGTATAAAATTTCTTAGATAAATTTTTAATTTAAATATTTTCTAACTTTTTTTACTAAACCTGTTGTTTTGCATATGATTTTGAGAATAATGATAATAGTTTGCTTGGCTACATTTCAATTTACTATAGTTTCATAAACATAAATATAAAATATTTATAAAATATATCATAAACTTTTATAAATAAAAATCAGTTTACAAAACAAAATTTTATTTTAAAAGTTAATTTAAGAATTGCACACAAATATACATATGCATTTATAACGTGTATCAATTATATATATGTTGCCTGTGTAAAATAAATGCATAAATTGTAATATAAATAAAAATTCTACATAAAAATTTCTGGTAAATCAAACTTTGCTTACGTTTTTGAAGTTATCATGAATGGATGGATCTAAATGTGGCAAACAAAATAAAACAATCATTGAATTGCTAAAACATCCTTATATAATGACGTATATTGTATAATATAACAAATAGAATAATATCTTAGGTGTATTTCTGAAAACTGCTCAACCACATTTAAAGTGTGCAGCAATTTACAAAATTGTTACTAATATCTCCTCCAGGTACATTCAATTCATAGAAAAATTGTCTTAATGTATGAAAATGTTAGGATCTCTACTGCTTCTGAAAAATACAAAGCTTTTGTCACCAAGTATATTTGCAGTACGAGCTTCTTTTACATAACATCTAAGTATTCAGACTTCTTGGGTAAGATGTTATCTGTCATTACTACGTGAAAAAGTTACACATTCAATAGTTGTACCCCTGGTAACAAAATTTTTTAATTTATTCATCCACATTAATACCGTGCTATTGAAGTAGTGTCACCAATATGATCTTTTATCTGTGTTTGGTTGTTGCAAATTTTTGTTCACGAAGTCTTACAATGTCATGACTAGCAAGTAATAGTAGAAAAAAAAGTGACTAGTGGAGAAAGAAGTATTTTTACTTGCTTGGTAATCACTCCATCAATCCATTTGATTCATTGATCAATCATCATGTTGAGCAATATGTAATAATATATTTGTACGCTAAAAATAGTAGATTCTAAGTTTTCACTGAAGTTTTATCTTATTTTTCAAGTTTCTTATTTTGAAATAATATTTTTTTCTTGGACCTATTATAGCAAAGTATAAAAATATTTTTAGAAAAATATTGAATGTATAATTATTTCAAAAAGTTCCTTAAGAAGATTTTTTTGAAGAATTAATCTGTTCATATTTTTCTATATAAATTAATAATACCTTAATATAAATATTAATCATTAAATATTGTTTAAAACATATTAATCATTTATACATAATTTGTTTGGATATAAATTTGCAAAACTAACTATATATAGTTAACTATTAATTAATTTAACATTTAAAAAATTTAAATATTTAAAATACATTTAAAAATGTGATGGAAATAAAATTAAAATCTAATAAAAAACAGCACTTGATATGGATGATTTAAATGACATTTCGATAATTCCTACACCACTATAATGAAATATATATATATATATATATATATAATATCTGTAAGGCAATTTATTAAAAAGTAATTAATTATATCAGATACTTTTTTAATGTTTTATTATTGATGAGAAAATTCTTTTCAAATATAAACATGGTCTTCAAATAAATTTCCGAGCCCTCCGGGAAGTTAACATAAATTCCAAGAAATATGAAAGTTTTCATTTCATCCTGCTTTCATTTTAAAACTTCGATTCAATGCACCCATTCATTGGAGTTTCATTAAAACTTAGTGCGAGTTCAAGTATTATTAATTCCTTTTTATATCTTACCGGAAGTTTTTAATGCTTAAAGAGAGTTTTCCATTTTGGAATAGATTTATTTAATATGAGTAAGGACTTTGAATGTTCATGAAACTATACATGAGAAAATCATATAAAAAATTAATGAAACAAAATGTATTATCAGTTTTCGAGGTACTATTTTCTTTGTTAGTAATCAGTAATTGATAAACCCGAATATTGAAATGATTTGAGAAAAATAAACTAATTTTTTTGGAAATGTTTGTATTACATCGATGTGTTATTATAATAATTTTCGTATTAAAATTTCAAGAGAAATTGTCCAATTAAAATGAAAAAATACCTTTAATGCAAATATATTAAGTGCTTATGGTTGATTTAATACCATGGTATGAATCGAAGAAGAGATGTAAGCCTCAATATAATTCAAAATTACATAATATCTGGAATTAAGAAATGTAATCTTCATTAAAAAGATGGTGTATGGTAATTCTTGATGAAGTCCAATATTTCAGAATGAGATGCTGATTTAAGAAAATGCATGTTTATATAAGAATTATAACAGATGTAGCGACTTAAGATATTTTCAAGTTTTCTAAGGAAAAGTGTTTACTAGATTGACACCATGATTCAAATACGATCATTTAAGACATTCCAGAGTAAAAAGAATATCCTAAATTTCTAAAAAAAATGATTCAAATGCGACTTTTTTTTAATGATCAAAACAAAATATAACATTTCTCAGTTAGAGTTTTGAGAATTTTATCCGCAAATAATTACATTTCACGTTATTTCCAGAGCATTAAAAGAATAATGTCAGGTGCTTATATAAAATGACGCCATTTTGCTGCTTAATGAATTCAATGGATTAAAAAATGTTGCACGTTAATTCTCATTTTTGAAACTGAGAATCTTCTTCTTATGTTTGGTAAATTTTCTTAAACATATGAGCATATACAGCTGTAAAACAAGTTTTTCTGTAAGTTTAAAATATTTTCGAAGAACACAATCTATCTCTAGTTACTCCCATCTTTTTATTATTTTATTTGATTTCTCTACAACCAATCAAATATTGATTAACATTAAGAAACGACAACAGTAATATTGATGTTAAATACAATTTAATTTAATATTATGTTTCAATTTATTAATGTAATCTTTAGTATTTTGTGGATTTGCTTAAAATTTATGTACTTTATCCTAAACAAGTTTCTGTTGATTTTAAATAATTTTATTTGCAAATATATCTCCATTTAACTAAGGCAATGGTTACCAGCTATTTTCATTACATTTGGAAAAGGATTTATCGATATATTTTTCATTTTTATCGATATAATGATAGTTAAAGAATCTATAAGACATGTAATAAGTAAAGATAAATGTTTTTTTTTTCATAGAAGAGAGTTTGAATATTTCATAGAAAGGATATGAAAAGAGGTAGACATAATAAAATATACCTATTGACACTCGATATACATTATCTGAGTGTGCATTTTCATAGTGTTAGTAAACCTATGTTGCTGTAAGCAAACTTGCTTCGTTATGGATTGATCTAGTTGTCTAAATGGCCTATTTTGTAAGGTGTCTGTCATGCTTCATAGAAATATTTCTTAAGAATATCTATTGGAAGGAGTAATACTAAAAAATCTTGAAAATTTTTCTGGTGATAAATTTGGTTTTGAGAGTAAAATTCATGAATAGAGTTCATCACAAAATTGTATCTAATTGTTAGCTAAGGACTAGATTGCTGTTAGTAACACAAGGGGAATGGTTCAACTTGAAGAGTCGTTTGAGAAAAATGAACTGAAAATAAAAAGTTTTATGCCAAGAAACTATTTCTTTGATTGCTGTTTCTAAAAGTTTTTGTAATTAAATCAACGGCAGAAATTAAATTTGAGTTAATATTGAAGGAAAATGAAGCAGAACTAGAATTTAAATATATGGATTCAGTGTGAATAAAGTGAAAGAGGTATTAAAGGTTTAAACAGCGGTTCAATTTGAAAACTGAGAAATACTTTGATAAATGGTACTAGAAAGTATCTTTAGTAAGCAATGTTACATAAAGTGGCTGTACCAGTTTTATAAGCGATAAACCAAGTAAAAGTTGAAAGCTTAATAATTGCATAAAGTCTTTAAGTTATTGAGAAAATAGTGTGCAGCATTCAAAAATGCAATTAAGATGAGGCATATGAAATAACCCCAAAAATCTAATTCATGCCTGTCCCTTGATGAGTTAGATGCCATTAGCATACAGTTATATGCTCGGGATACTTGAGTTCCAAATGTTTTTGTTTTTAATTATGAAGATAATTCTGGGTCGTTATTTTTTCATTATCAATAGACAGATTCGTGGAATTTATGAAGTATTTGCGTTTTGATATGATGTCAACCAGAAACCAAAGACTGGATGCTAGTTTATTTGTTCATGTTACAGATGTTTAAAATAAATTCATAAAAAACTGTTACATACATGTTATAAACAAGGTGAAAATAAATAAGCAGATAAGCAATTGATTCTCGTGAAGACTCCAATGCTGAGTTCTTCAATATGTACCTAAAGTTGATTCAATATATACCTAAAGTTGAGATTGATTGAAATTTATTACAACACAGAAAAGAAACAGAATATAAAAAATATATTTTTTACTCAGATGAACTTAGAGCAACAAATGATGATAGAAATAACATATTATATATTGACATAATAAATCAATCAAACAGAAAAATCCTTCAATTTTTTTACAGATGAAGTCTATATTAGTAAGATTGATTTATATGGCAATATAATACTTTCGTCTTATCTAGGAAAAAGTAAATAGAAACATCATACTCCCAAATCCTTTAAAACAAATTTTAAATATTAGATCTAATGGGAAGAACACTACCAAAATTAAAAAAAAAATTTAATTTACAAAATTTGAATTTATGATTGGCATATGATAGCAAGAAAAATCTTCACATACGCGTTATCTTTTTCAAATGTTTTTCAAGCATTCTTTACTTGATTTCATTTATAATTTACCAGAGTTCAATGTATACAGTAGTTTACAAAGAAACAAGTGGATTCAACATTAGAAGTCTCATGATATTAAATTTTCAAGTTTTAATCAAGCTTTGAAAGACATAAATTTCATTGAAAATCCTTAAAAATATGACAGTATTTGACATTTTTAAAGGTGCTTATCCCCATAAATTTAAACGATGCCTAATAAGTTTAAATATGATGAGCCTTTGACACCTTTAAACTACGGTACGTTTGTGACACATTTAAACTTGATTCTTGCAGCGTCCATTCTCGTAAGTGAAATTATGTCAGTAATTTCATTGTAAATGTCGCGGTTGATGTAACACAGTTTTAAACATAGTTAAAACTGTAGAAAGATTGTTGGGAATTTGCATATTTAAGAAAGAAATAGTGTATGTTACACCAAACTAATCGAGCTAATCAAAAAATTAAGTATATTTAATAATAATTATATACACTGGATTTTTAGGTAAAATATTGTAATTAAAATCTTCAACCAAAATTCAAAGAACATTAACTTTTACAAACATTTAAAAATATTTATTAAATATTTTAAAAATTAAAAAATATTTGCTATTACTTTTTATTTTTGATTTAGTTATACCCAAAGTTGTTATCAAACTATTATTAGTACTTTTATATAGGAATCGTCATGCATTAGGCAAATGCTTTTCTGGCTATCATATTCAATAAATAAGTTAAATCCATAAGAATTTCAGCTCCAAATTTGAAAACGGAGTAAAATTTGTCTGAAACCATATACTATAAATAATCCTAAATATGCAGAACGCTTATCTTTTATCGTTAAGAGCTTATCATCCTTGGAACCCTAATCAGACCTTATTTCTCCCCATAAGTTTTCCATTTTGTAGTTATAAAAAATGTTATTCCTGATCCTGTTGAAATCGAAGAATTATTTAACAAAAATGTTTTCAACTACTTATTTTAAATTGCGCCATGTTTTCTTATTACTATATCAAATTACATTTATTATATTTTATTTTATTTTCATTGAAATTTTTTAGTGAACAGCATAAGCTTCGTTATTTTAGATGGTATTACATTTCATCCATTTCAATTTTTAAAAAATCTTATTCATAAATGGAAAAAAAAATATAACATTTCTTGAATTTTTATTCATATATAATGAAAACAAAACTCTTCAAATGTGCACATTGATAATTGTTTTATTTATATTCTTTTAAGTTTAAATTTAGAGTTTATTTTTACTTAATAATTATAAATATATATGGTAGGATTAATGCATGTTTTGAAGTTAGAATGATGTAAAATTAAATTCTTAAATTTAAGAAAAAATTGTTTGGTAAAAAAACTACTGCGTTTAAAAATGCAGATTTTTGGAATTTTAAATTTAATTTATCTACATGAAAATTTAAACAGCTCTAACAAACACGTGGGCTAAATTTTAAAAGTATTAAAATTATTATGTGAATGCTTACCATATTAAATACCTTTCTATAGGAAAGAAATATTTTTAAGCAGATCCAGTTAATTTTTATAAATATCTTTTAAAGCAATGTACAATTACAAGTATAAATTACACTCTTTACCTAAACATTGTATTATAGAATTTTGAAAAATTTCATTCCTCTTTTTGGATACAATAAATAACAGGCATTTTTATGCGTTATTATAAAAAAAAACATAATTTTAGTATTTTATTAACAGTTTTAAATTTTAAGACGAAAAAAGAAAAGAAGTTTTTTTTAGCTAAACTTAAATATTGTTAATATTAGCTAAAAAAAAGGTATGCTAGGAGAAATTAATGTAATTTTATTTAAAAAATAACTATCTAACAAGTTCTTAAATGTAAAATCCTTAAATAGTTGTCAATTCATTTTTCAAAAACCAAATGTGACATGAATATTGAAGGATATATTATTATAAATATGTAGACATAACATCGATTTTAATGTAGGCAATATATAAGAAAAATCAAAGAAAAAGAAGAAAATGATTAATAGTTAAACTACACTACTGGCCATTATAATTGCTATACCAGGAAGAAATGCAGATAACAAAATGATATTTATTGGACAAATATATTATACTAGAAATAACAAGTGATTAAATTTTCAAAAAATTTAGCTGGATAGATCCTAAAAATCAGTACCCAGAACAAACACCTCTGGCAGTAATAACAGCAGTTATACGTCTGGACATTGAGTCAAACAGAGATTGGATTGCATGTACAGGTACAGACGCTCATGCAGCTTCAACACGATGCCACAGTTCATCAACTGTAGTGACTGGTGTTTGGTGTCGTGCCAGTCGCTCGGCAACCATTAAACAGACGTTTTCTATTGGTGAAAGATCTGGAGAACGTGCTGGCCAGGGCAACAGCCGAACATGTTCCGTATCAAGGAAAGTCCGTACAATACCGGCAACATGCGGTCGGGTATTATCCTGCTGAAACGTAGGGTTTCGCAGGGCTTGAAAAAAGGGTAGAGCCACGGGTCGTAACTCACCAGAAATGTAACATGTACTGTTCAAAGCACCGTCAATGCGAACAAGAGGTGACCGAGACATGTATCCAATGGCACCCCATACCATCACGCCAGATGATGGGCCAGTATGACGATGACTAATGCACGCAGCAAGTGTGCGTTCACCTTGATGCCGCCAAACACAAATGCGACCATCATGATGCTGTACACAGAACCTGGATTCATCTGAAAAGATGACGTCTCGCCTTTCCTGCACCTAGGTTCGTCGTTGATCACACCATTGAAGGCGCTCTTGTCTATAACGCAGCGTCAAGGGAAGCCGCAGCCATGGTCTTCGAGCTGAGAGTCCATGCTGCTGCGAACGTCGCCGAACTGTTCGTGCAGACACTTGTTGTCTTCCAAACGACCCGTTTCTTGACTCACGGCTCGTGATGTGGTTGCACGATCCATTATGGCTATGTAGATAATATGCCTGTCTTCTCGGCTGCTAGTGATAGGTGGCCGTTGAGATCCCGCATGGCATTCCGTATTACCCTCCTGAACCCACCGATTCCATATTCTGCTAACAGTCATTGGATCTCGACCGACGCGAGCAGCAATACTGCGATATGATAAACCGCATTCCCGGTACGCTACAATTCGACCTTTATCAAAGTCAGAATTGTGCTGGTACGCATTTCTCCTTCGTACACGAGGCATCACAACAACTTTTCACCAGGCAAATGCAATTTTTGTATGAGGAACCGGCTGAACAATTTCCTCATTTAAACACAATGTAGGTGTCACTACTGGCGCCTGCTTTGTCTGAATGCGCTGAAAAGCTAATCATTTGCATATCACTGCACCTTCTTCCTTTCGAAATAAATTTCACGTCTGTAGCATGTCGCCTTCTTGGTATAGCAATTTTAATGGCCAGTAGTGTATATATCGTATGTATAATACATATTAGTAATGTCTGTTAAAGAACACGCAAACCATAAGTAAAGGGACATAGCTACATGAATTTCTCAATTTAAATGCATAAATTTCTCACATAACTATTCTGGTGAATATTTGAGACTATAGTTGTGGCTATAAGGCATTTATTTATATATACATTCACATAAAATATATTTTCCAATATATTATTATTACGCTCTCTCTATCCAAATTTGCATGAGATATATGTGATGGCAATATTATTTTCTGGGAATCAAAAGGTTACAGTGATGACTTAAATAGTTGAGAAATATTTTTATTCTTCAAAAATTACTCAGTTGTTCTTACAGAATATCACGTAAGCATTACTCGTGCATGAAATGAATTTGAGAGCAATGCAATAGAAACAGTTGAAATAAACTAGTTTTTATCTTGGTTAGTGATAACAAACTAACTTAACAGCACTTTAAAAAAACTTCCATATAACATGTGTTTATATGATAATAAAAGAACCTATATCACAGAAACTTTAGTATCCCAGATTCTTCTTGTATCACTAGTAACAATCATTATGTGTATCCCATTAAAACATCTACTCTCAATGAAGAATTTTAAATTCACAATGTTCTTAACTAAAAGTCATGGTGGTTTAATTTCAATTCAGCAATCAACTTGGAATTTATCATTTGAAGGATACTTGAAGGCATTGATTTATTTGACTTGAACAAAAAAATATTAGTGTTGGAAAAATTCATATTATAAATCTCATGAGAGAGTTTAATTCATTTCAGGTAAATCATCACAAGCTATGTTTATTATATGTTGATTCCAAGTTTCATCTCTTTTTTGGAAACAATAGATGAATTTCTTAACAATAGATGACAATAAAAATGCCTTTAAATTTTTCAAAATTACTTGGGAATAATTTTTTTTTCGTAAAAATAAATTATAAAATCTTAAAGTAAATTGGATATACGTATTTTAAAATATAATTTTTCTTGTAGACGTTGTACACAAGAATTATGAATGAAATTTAGTCAATTGAATACAGGGAATTTTAATGTTTCCTGTAACATTGCTTTAATTCAGGGATAAACTTGCAGAAAATATATATCTATACACATATTTAAAAGGACAAAAAATATTGTGATTATCTTTTATACTGATGAAGATTTCATGAAGATAATTTCAACTAAATAAAGTCTTCAATATCATGTGCGATGCATTAAATAAATTACTCAAAATTCCTTCACACTGTTTAAAATAACTAAAATACATTGTTATTCTACAACCCGTCTCACTACAGTGCCTAAAGCATATTCAAGTGGGTTCAGATCTGAGAAATATGCTATTCAATACATTTAAAATATTTTGTTTCTAAAAAGAAACTAAGTAATCACAACGGGGCCTCCTCATCCATGAAAATGATTTAAAATTTTATTTTTGCAAAATAAGGTACTATAATTGATCTGAGTCATATCGTCAAATTAAAGAGTCATCAATGTTCTATTTCTCATAATGTAAAGATGAATGTGACCATTAATAGAAATAAAATCTATTCCCTCACACTGCATCCACTACATTCATTCATTAATATATGTGGAATTATTCAAAGTATTTTTTCCTAGAAATGTTCTCTTTATTTCTCACAGAAAATTTCTGTGTCTTTTGATATTAAAATTGTATTCGGTCGAGAAAAACACATTACGTCGATCATGAGCCCAGCTTCTGTATGAAGTAAGATTGAGCAATGGTAAAGAAACAAATAACTTAAATCTAGTAGGACAGCCTAATGTAAATGGTCTTGTATAACGAATTAACTTTCAAACAGTTTCAATAAAAATTCTCATACTCATAGTTCTTGGTCTATATTTTTAGAATTAAAAGTAGGGTTAACTGTTTGATTGTAGGAATTTTTGCCGCCAGTATTAAATAAGTTTCCTTAATTTGTATTGTTGCAGATATACTATCATCATTATCGTCAGATTTTTTCTGACCTTCAGTGAATATTTTCAGATTCTAAATAACAATTTCTACAGTCCGTAAAAGACAATTTTGAAAAACATATAATTTATTTCGCTACAATGAATTTATTTTTGACTGTTTTGTAAGACTAATGTTTATATAAGATACCAATTCAATTTACAAAAAATTCCTTAATCTATTTCTTTTGAAAGTATGGTTTAAGTCCTTTTAAATCCTTATCTTAATCTCATGGGTTTCTATGACACAAAAAAAATTTGCGTATTTCAAATTTCATAATTTTCTTTTCATATTTTACATTTCATTTTTGTTAAAACGTTTTCGGCTGTATGATATTACTAAATACAACGATTTTACAATAACTCCTATTCATTTCTAGCTTTGTCATTTTTATTAGTCAAAAATCAGTTATAATAATTATATGAAAATAAAAAGCAACCAGTAATAATAATTAAATAAATTATTATTATTAAACTCTTAGTTAGTTCCTAGAAATATTATGAATGAAAATGTTTGCATAAATCAATTATTGTTAAAATAATTAGAACATATTTTAATGTGATTATTAAGTATAGAATGTGATAACTATAACTATAACAAAAATAATTGAAACTCATTTAATGACATTGAGACTCAAATTACTTAATAATGCATACAAAGTTCGAAATTGCTAAGTTCAAAATTTAAGAAATTGTTTTATTCTCCAACACATGGAATTATTTGAAATTAAAATTTAGTGTCATGTTTCTAATCATTAAATTACGATTTTTCTTAGTCTGGGAAACGTCTGTATATTGTTTAATTAAAAGAATGCAGCTTAGAACACGATATTCAAATTCAAATATTAATTTAATGTATGGAATTTGCTACTCATTTTCATGTTTTAAGAAATATAATCAATAAAATCAGTATTTTCCTGAACGCATACATTTAAGATTCATGCTAAGCAGAAATTCGTTGAGAGTTTTTAATATTGTTTCTGACTGCTAATACCATGAATTTAAAACAACTATCCAAAATTTATTTTAACACAACATTCCATTTCTAAAAGACAAATGTACTGCTACCATTCCACTTAAACTTCTCTGCCTTCGGTTCCCTTAAGTCCCTCTCCTTAAATAATACTTAACAGGAAACACATAAAGCTGGAGAAAGGAAATAACAGGCAGAAACGAACACAAAGAGTAGTTCGAGTTTCACTGACAAACAAAACCATCTCGCTTAAGCCGGAAATAAAGCGCCTTCGTCTTACTGGCTTCTATGCTTATTAATCAGACGGCATTCATTAGTTTCTTTTTTGAATTCCCCACAGGAAAATCCGCAACCAAGACAGGTCATTTAGCTCAGTGAATAAGTAAAATTTCTCTTCTGGTAAAAGCCTCATGTGAAGTGCATGCAAATTGTGGAAGTTATGCTATGTTTCTGAAATTGTCCGAATAAATGCCTTGCTTGCAGAGTATTCAAAAACCATGAAATTGTTTTTGAATGAAAATGCTTTAGCTACAGTTTTAATTATATTTTGCAATTATAATGATTAATGTTGTTAATTAATTTAAATTAAATAACTTATTATTGTTCTCAAATGTGATTTGCATAAATTTTAGTTCAGTAATCAATTTCTGTGGACTATGATTCCTACTTACATTTTGATATTTTACTTACACGTTTAAAAAGAAACTACATATTTTTAAAATAGTTAAAATAATAAAGAAAAATGCAAATTATTGGCATTCAACTTGAATTATCATTGAGATTTTAACATCTCTTTTTTTGAACACAGTTAAAGGTAAAATTATTTATTTTTGAAAAGTAATTTTATTTCTTAAATTCTTAAAAATTTACAAAATTTAATTTGCACTGACTCACCTAACAAAAAAAAATTCTGAGATAATTATCCAAGTTTATATATCTTAAGTTTGATTTTCCATAGAAAACTTTCATAAATAGTGAACTGTATCGAAATATTACAAATTAAGAAAATTATCGAACACAGTCTACAGATGTGAACAGAGAACGTTGAAGCATTCCATCTATTTCCATTATTCAATACTGTTTGATATCAAGTTCGCATTTTCTTCACTTCGACTACACTTTCTAAAACAAAGCCATGATAGAATAAGGTCAAAGTATTCTTTTAAAGAAATTATCTCTCTATGTTATGTATATAAATTAATGGTGAAGAACAACCACAGTAACAAAACAAAATATTTTTTACTAAACAATGCCTCATATTTAGTAAATAACAATCCTCATTATTAAAACAAAATAATCAATGTGACATAATATTCAAAATACACTGTACGATCTTTTATTGTATAAGTCATCTGGGATTACATTAAATAATTACGAATATGCGTGCATATGACTTTGTCCTATTATAAGAAAACAAAGTTTTAGTCATGGGAAAAAATTACCCATGTGTTTTTCATTTAAATTGCCCTTTTGTGAAAGCTCACTATATTAATAAAATGGAATGCTTTTGAGATACCGGTTGATATTTCATATAATGAGTATTTTTAAAAGAACGTGGCTAAATAAATTTCAATCATCTACATAAGTATCAAAGCACTATCACATGTATAATTGATACAGAGAGCCAATCTTAATATTTAATCAGACATAATGGCAGATTAAATAATTATTTGTTGTTTACATAGATAAATAACAATGATCAATAAATCTATTTAGCAGAAAATTTTCTCAAATGATATATACTTATTAAAATTGTTACAACACACTTGAAATGAAGAAAGAAAAAATAAAAAGTTAACACTTTATTCATTAATTAAAAGTAGCTATTTTATTTACTGAGTGAAATTAATCCGTCATCTTTCCTTATCAAATCTTTCGATGTGATACAAATTGAGATTGATTCTTAACGTAGGATCATAACCTAATAAGGTCCACAAAGACGAGTGAAAAATAGCATACAAATTTGCAAATATCAACAATTTCTAACTGCATATCTGTGAAACGTATGTCATATTAAGTAAATAGAGATATTATTATACATTTAAAATTAAATTACCATGAGCAATCTTCCGTATTTCGAGAACAATTAAAGAAATTTTGGAAGTCATTGAACAGTGAAAATTGATATTGTTTTGTATTGATATTGTACATGCTAATTATTCAAGCATTTTATGGGTTATGAGGGAAACGCTTAACACTCTTTCATGAATTCCTATCTTCTAAAATGGAAATATTTCTCTGGAAAAAGATACATGCATGGCACACTTTGGATTTTAGAAAATAGACTTTTAGAAGTTTTGCATAGATAAGTTGTTAATGAAAATCTAATACATATTTGTGAAAACTATTTAAATTATGATGGACCATAAAAAATGTTCAGTCTCACATTGATCTTGCCTAGCAATGTTTTTCCACTTATGAGTTATTTTTATAAATATAACTATACTTTGTTGAGATATTTTATCATATGCACATTTCATTTTGATGTTGCGTAAATTTCGCTTTCATAAATTTTGCTTACAACGATATTTTTCATTTTCAATATTATACCAATTAAATAGATTCACATTTACTAAAATCATGTTATAAACAGAATATCTCGTCATTTGGTTTCAGATGATCTTTTTATGAAATGCTATGTTCTTTGGAGTCTCAATAACTTTTGCTATTTTCATCAATTCTGGAAGAAATCAAGAGATACATTTTTCAATTGAACATTAATTTATAAACTGTAAAAGATATTTTTATCACTCCACAGTTTCCGAGGGAAAATTCTTAAGCCAATGAAGACCTAATAAGAGTGTTATTTGAAAAACCTTTTCACGTTCCAATCCATAGTCCCCATTACAGAGAGAACATTCCTTCCTATCTTTGTTGTTTCACGAGATTAAGACGTAGAAAGAGGGATTAAATAACAGAATAAGGAGAAAAAAATAGGATGGTACGAAATCAAGGGATTAATTCTTTGGGGAGATTAAGACAAATTCCATCCGGTGGAAAGAGAAAAAGAAATCACACTCAATAAAAAGAACTTTCAAGGGGTTTATCTTTAACTGGAATTTTGAAATGAAGAATACTGAAATTTCTTAAACTGAAATGCAAAATTAAAGAATATGCAACTTTTCATTAATAAATTTAATGCAAAGTTAGTATTAATATTTTAAACCAAAGTTAGGAATTTATTTGATCGTTTCTATTATACATCGAAAGGAAGATTTTTAGGAATTTGAAAAAAATAGAAAATATAAGAAGTTTAATGATTAAGGAAATATGCAGACTATATATTTGTTCTACTATAATTCTAACTTTTCAAGGAATAAAAACAAATATATTATCCAACTGTTTATTAAAATTTTTTAATAAACTATTAAAATTACTTAATATAAATTGAACAAAAATTGAATATCTCTTTGTTTTTTTTTTTTTTTTTTTTAACAATAATGTAGAAGAAATTGTGTATTCTCAGAATTTAATTGCTTATAAACTTATTCCTGCCGCCCAACCTGTCTAGTGGTTACCATAACTGTCTACGGGTGGGGTGGACCTGGGTTCGAATACCGGCTCGGGCCTGGATGTACTTTCTCTTTCTCTCTCTCTGTTTCTTGTCTTTTCCTCCGATGATGGATGAATGTAGCCTTCCCTATAAAAGGATTTGTTGTGGAGTTGCGTGGGCGATGCTACTCGTACCTCCGTGACTTGGTTCACAGATGCCCACCGGGTAACGATAAAATGAGTAGCAGTTTCCGCCTTGTCGCGGCAAATGGGCTAATGTACTTACTTGCTCAAAGGAAATTATAAATTAGAAGATAAAAAAAGTATTCCTAAAATCAGATAATGTGGATACTAGCTAAATATAAAAGTATTTTAAATTATTAAGGATAATTTGTGAAAGAAATAATAATCCTACCATGGAATGTAACAAATTAATTATTCCAAACCCTCAGCATGATTTTTGTATAACAAACACGAAAAGACATATTTGTGATTACGCATAGTAAATATAAACCTAAATTATATGTAAGTTGTAAATAAATTTGTGATTAAATATATTTTACTTATGGAGTTTTTGTATTTTTTCTCTGAAGTAAATGATAAATAAGTTATGTTTTAATTTCAATTTCAGTAGATAATAATATATAAAATAGGAATTATCCACAAAATATTTTTTTGCAATTCATTTCTCTTTCTGAAATGATATCTGTCAATTAAATGAAGCGTTATGCTTACAATATAGAAAATTCCATATCGGTTAATGTGGATTAGTAATAAAATGGTAAATTATCACTAATGCTGAAATGAAATTTCAATTTTAAAGATGATAATCTACCATTTAATGCATGATAAAACTTTTATTATTGTTATTCTGGTTATTTGTTAAAATGGATTTAAGTATTTCTAATTTAATTTTTTAAATATCCTTGTCAGTTAATTATAAGATTTTATTATTTAAGTTATATTGATTTTATTAATGCTTTTTATAACTGGATTTGGCTATAATAGTACAATTTTAAATAATTATATAAATATTAACCTTAAAAATGCTTTTATAAATTCAAGGAATGCAATTTTCTTTACTAATTAATTTTCGTTTTGAGCCAGTAGTTCATGATAATTTCTTCTAAAATGCAAACCGGAATGATTTAATTTTTGAAGTTTTAATCTTTTGTATTTTAATATTTTATGTTTCCTTTAAGGGATTCCATTTCTTCAATTTATCAATTTAGTTAAGCGTGCATTTTTTCAATTTTTTTCAAGATAATGAATGTTTTAGCTATATATTTTACTTTTACATTTAATAGATTTCCTTTATTTATAATTGAGTAATTATTTTGATTTTATTTCATGAATGTTAATTTAGTTTTATCATTTTACAAATGTAAAAATTTCAAAATTTACTTTTACTGTAGTTGGAACCTTTTAATTTTAAATTGAATAAATAAAAAAATTACATTTTTTAAAATTATTATTTATTTATTTTTATTTTTATTGCGAACTTTTACTAAAATTATTTTTTTGGTTCTTTCTTATTATACATGTCATTATCATTGGTAATGTTCCTGTCTTGATTACTTTTTCTTTGACATGTCATTCCTTATACAGATGTTTATATTTGTATATATTTATTTTATAAGATGATTTTTAATGGGTAACAAATGTGTCATGGATGTGTAAGGAGTAAGTGAAAAATACTTAGACGCAATTTACATGATTTGTTATTCGTAAAGTATTTTTATATATTTTTTCTTAATAAACAAATTTATCATTTGTAAACATTAAAATTATTTCAGCATTTTTTTTAACTGATTCGTGAAATATTCACTGGCTCCAGAAATTAAGCAATGACTACAATTCAGTCGGCAATTCTTGGAAATTAAAATTTTAATTTAAGAAACACTGTTTTGGCAACAAACTTCTTCCTTTCAAATATAAGATAAAGGAAACTTTAAGGGGATTTTATGTCTGGGAAGACTTAAAATACTTACAGAATCAGCGTAACTGCGTAAAAGTTGTATATATATATATATATATATATATATATATATATATATATATATAGGCTTCACAAATTCAGCAAAACAAACAATTATCGTTTAAATCTAATTCACTACTTTCACTAAAATAGTCCACTTGCCGAAATTTGTCTTGCTGAAATAAATATATTCCCCTTTAATATTGAAAATAGATGACAAATAAAACGAATGGATAAAATTTCTCTGAATTCCTTTTTTTCCTCGTGAGATAGGATTAATAGACTGTTTTATTGGAATTAAATTTTAAATCTATTTTTCACTTACATATATTTTTTAATAGATGATTTTTTTATTTTAAAGACTTTATTATAATTACATTTATATTACAAATACTATTGACTTATTTTTATATTGTTTACTTAAAATTGATTAATTGAAAAACAAATTATAACAATTTTATTTGCCTTAAATAAAATTAATTATATATATCCCGTGTATTTTAAAATACAGTAAAAATTGCAATAATTAATAAATCAGTTGTGATTTGTGTTAAAAAATATTTTGATTAAAAAAAATATTTTTGAAAAAAAAAATTTTTGTGTAAGTCAGTTTAAAGATATCTGAACTTTATACCACAAATAAAAGTTCCAAAATGTAATGTCTTCATATTTTTCTCTTTATTCCTATGGGAAAAAACGTTGCAATTACCTAATGCGGGTTACATTAAGTATCGTAAAAAATGTGTGATTTGAGGAGGTGTCTCAATGTTAATGAATAATAGAATGGGGATTGTTTTGTTCCATTAAGAGTATGTAACGATTCATCTCTTCTTATTTTACTAAGCTGGTCTGTGATAAATTTATGATATTGCTTCAGAATTGTAATTTGACAATCAATTGTTATTATATGTATTGAAAGCATTTTTCTCAATATAAACGGCAGCAATAATGAAACTTAGAATAAACTTGCCATAAATGTTATCCTTGATTAATATAAAGAAACGTGCATGTTTCTATTATTATTTCTACCCAAATGTGGCATGAATGCTTTTTACACACTCATAAAAGCATATTATCTGACTCGTTAGTTCATGAGATGAGCACTTTATTTATTATTTTCTCTTTTAGTATAAAAAGGTTTAAGTCATTGTGCCGATTTGTATAGGTAAGGCCCAATCACAAAATGAATAAATTTTTTTTTGCATTTTTATGAATAATATACACTTGAAATTAAAATTATTCAGTTTTATTAGTTTATCCTCTCCATTTGCAACAAGTGGTGACCATATGCTGGTAATTAATTTGACAACATTAACGACTCAGGTAACATTTTTGTGTATTTTTAATTGCCTCAATTGTTGAATTAATGCATGAATATTAAGTGCGCTTTAATTTTCAATTCAACATCTCATGAGTTCGACGCTTATTTATGGCTTATATATTAGTAATGGTTTAAAATCTACACTCCTTTGCAGATCATGGGCATATTAACTTTTGCGCGCAAAGAATAATCTTATATCATATCATCCAAATCCTATGTTTTTACACATTCTTTAGAATCTATGCAAACTTTTATTACATAATATACTATCTGTAAACGAAATATGTAACATATTTTATAGTTACATATTTCGTTATAATAAATTAGTTAAAAATTTATAGTTAAAATGTATTATGAATCCAATGCTTGCAAACAGCCTATGTTCATTGTTAAATAAAAGTAACAAAGTTATTGCATACGTATATTAATAAAATAAACAGATATAAAATATATCATTTATTTTCATTTAGAAGTAGTCAAAATTTTAAATAAAAATCATCTAAATTCATTAAAAACTTCTTTTGAAATTTTTAATTAAAATCTTTTAAAAAATAAATTTTCCTTAGTTTTTATAGAAATTACTAATACAAATTAAAGAGAAACACTTCTTAAAACAATGCGTGAGAATAATCAAAACTTGAGAAATAAGAAATTTCCATGTTCAAATATTTTCACTTAAATTTTTTTTTTAAATTCATTTTAAGACATTTTTTAAATTTAAGTATTTGAAATTAAAAAAAATTGCAACAAATTTTTATTTATTTTTTTATAATTAAAACCATAAAATGAGAATCTTTATCTTTTCTTAAATTGCAGATTGTCTAGTTAAGTTTAGGCTTACAAATGCTTCTTCTTACTAATAGCAATAAAATTAATGACTGAATTTTCCTTTTTAAGATTTATTTATGCCAAATTTATATATATCTAGCACTCTTATATTATCTAAAATGTATTATAATGAATCAAATTTTGATAAGATTGTTGAATTTTAACTATTTTTCATAAGCACAATGCCAAAAATAATTATTAAATACCTTTAAAGTTAACAATTGACAATGTGTAATTTTTCTGTTGTAGTTGTTGCTTATCCCCATGGTGCAGGAAAGCCCACACCAGGTCCACAGTAGATCTGGCATAGGGTAGTATGCAGCTTCTTTTTTGGAGAGGAACCACAAGGGCAGAAGACTGACTTGATCTCTGAACATACATGTCACAGGTACCCATTTATATTGCAGGCAACCATTCATACTGCATTCATACAAGGAAAGGATAAAGACAGGATAGAGAGAGAGAGAGAGAATGTATATCCATGCCCCAACCCAGGCCTCAATATCCTCAATCAGCCATGCTAACCACTAGACAGATTAGGCGGCTTAAATTTTCTGTAATAACTTTATATATTTGTTTTGATATAAATTAATTTATTCAATACTTAATATTTTTTTAATGGGGGGGGGGCACTGGGTGATTGACCCGTTGCAACAACAAGGCCGGAAACTGTTACTCATTTAGCAGTTTCCCCGGTGGACACCTATGAACCAAGTCATAGAGACGAGTTGCATTGCCACGTCACACCATCACCAAATCGGTTTACAGGGTGGACCACATTCATCCATCACCTCAGAAGAAGAAAGGAAAAAATACACAGAGAAAGAAAGGAAGGAAACGGCCATGCCCAAACCGGGATCTGAACCAGTGTTCAACAGCCCAGGAGTTAGGAACGCTAACCACTCAGCCATTAGCCGGGTCGTTACTCAATATATTGATGGCAATTTACGCTATTTTGTGGAATATAATTTGCTTAATCAAAGTTTAAATTCAAAAAATAGAAATGATGAGAAAGAGAAGCAAAACTTTTTAATTTGAGTTGTGCTTAAAAGCATTAATTTTTTTAAAATGATTTATCTTAAATGAACTAAACTTAAATGTAGTAGTTCTGTTAAATTAAATTAGTTAAAAATACTTCATTAAATACTTTTTTATCTTCTTAAAAATGAACCATCTTAACAATATAAAAATGTACATAATTTTTATCTGGAAGAAATATTTTAAAATTTAAAATATTTAAAATCACCTAATACTTTTTATGACGAAATTTTCTTTTATGAAATGATGTTGTTTTATTTATTTTAAATTTACATTGGCTAAACTTTAAAAATAACATTCCATTTCACCGTATAATAATTATTGTGTCATGTCTTTGGAATTTCCATTTGCGTTAGCTATAGAGGAATATTTTATAGATAGTGGGTTGCGTTCGCGTGTCAAAAAAGAGAAACCCAACGAAACACCAATTCCAATGTGTATGCACGCAAGAAATGGAAACACAACAACCGTCTCTTGTTTTGATAGAAATATTGGCAACAGTTGAATATAGTCCTTTCCATTGACAAGAGCATATTTTTCCATTAGACCATGGTGAGCATCGTAATAATATATTGAAATTTTGGTTTGAAAAAACCATGCAGTTTAATTTAATTTCTGATTACGATTGCTACAAAAATATCAATTATATTAACTATGATTTAGTAATTTTGCTTTAAAAGTTTCAATTAAATAAATTAATGTACAATATACATAAAAACTTAGAAACTTTTGCTCAAAATTGAAATTCACATTTTGCTCAGAATATTTCTTTAATCATTCATTTTCTTTAAAATTTTAATCGATTTTTCAATGTTTTTTCAAAAACAAATATGTAGTTTATTGGTTTTAAAGTAATAAAAAGTAAAAAGTAAATTATCTTATGCAGCTCATACCATTTTATAGAAGCGTATTTTTCTTTTCAGGGGCAATCAGCATTTAGAATGTAAAGCATCAATGTAAAAAAAAAGTATGTTGTTTTTAATTATTTGAAGGTAAACTATTGAAAAACTACAAACCTTGAAAATACCTGAATTCATGTCAATTACTACGAAAAGTTTGTAATTCATCAAATGCCATTATTATTCCATTTTGATGTCTACGTATTAGTTCCTATTTCATTTTTTACCATTATTTTTTTTTTACTGAAGACATTTGATTTAGAATACACATGCATTCCTCGCTAAAGTTCAATTTATTATTCAATTTAAGATTCATAATTTATAAAAGCAAGAAATCAAAATATTTCTAAATCGAATTTGTAAAATTTCCAAACCGTGATGTCTTGGGAATTTTATACTCGAATGGAGGTTTGTATTTGCAGATAAAAGAAAGTGTGCCGAGATATTGTCACTTAAAATAAATCCACGTCAACGAAAGTGGAAAAGTCTGCTTCTTCTTTACGCCAAAATTGAAGTCAGAACTTGACAGTATATGACAACATATTGACTTTCATAAAGAGTTTGTTCGAAACACGCACAGTACTTTCTCTTTATTAGAAGTCTAACGCTTTCAATGTTTATATTATGTATGGAATATATGTCAGCTAAAACATCTGTCGCTTTGTTTCATCTGAAATATAAGCGATATTTCTTGGAAGTTATTTGAGCAGAATATGTTAAATAAGTTTTTGATTAAGTTTACAATGTATCCAAAAATGATCCAACAATTTATGCAATTTTTGTTAGTTATGCTATTAACATTTTTATTAGTTATGTATCAAAATTTTGCTCCATTTTCTAAATGTTCAAAGATAAGTAAGTTTTTAAATTTTTTAAAATTTAGAAGTGCTCCAGAGTTAATAACATTTCTTTTCTATCTTTTATTTAGAATAAATCCTTAATATTTAATTAATTTTAATTTACTGATTTATTCACGATAATCAATATTCAATTGCTTGTATCAAAAGGAAAACTTGTGCGAAATCGTAAAATAAATTAATATATATATCACTATGGAATTTAAGTAGAAAGAATCATGAGCATATGTTGATATAATTTATAACGAATTAGTGTGTTTTAGTATTATTTTGGAATAAATAAAACTGCATGACTTTAGAATAAAATAGTTAAGCATTTTCTAAAATGTGTGGAACAAAATGGATTATTAATTATACATTGTTAGTTTTATTGTAAAAAAAAGAACATTGGCCAATACAGTCAATTATCTTTTTGCATGTTGCTTAAAATAGAATGCACTTAAACATAATTATTTAAATATATTTATTCATTGACTTATTATAAATTCATGAAGCAAATTATCATGATTCTTCTGAAAACATTCATGAATTAATTACCAATGTATTCTTTGTTTTATGGTTTGCTATTTGTATGTTATTTCGATAATTTCTATGAATTTTAAAGCAAAAAATGTCGATGAATAGATCAAACGTAATTTAGTAATTGCGCCTGAAAAGAAAATTTATTTTTATATTCTTTGAAAAATCTTTGCCAATATACCTCTTGGAAATTTGAAATAACAGGTTCTACATATCTTCAAAAACTTTTTTTTTAATTTAATGTGTTCAAAGCATAATTAATTTTATAATTTTATATTGTCATTTTTTCAGACTATTCCTTAATTTTTGTGATCTAAACATGAATGGTTATTTCTTGGATTTTCAAAAATTAAAAAATCTGTTTTCAAATATAATTGTACGCATGAAATAATGATATTAAACTTTTCACTTAATATTTTTTATAAAGATTTTAGAAAATAAAGATACATTTTGGTATTAAAAATTAAATTTTTATAAGAATTTAATATTAAATAAAATATTAGAAATTAGTTATAATAAATAAGATATTGAAAAATACATAGAATTAAAAAATAAAAGCAACAAAGTGCTTATCTATTTTACTTCTTAAAATATTTTTTTTAGTTTTTTACTTTAGTGAAATAATTAGGTGTACACGTTAAGTTTTCATAATACATTAATCTAGTTATAATTGTTACTTTATATTCTTCCGTTAGGAGTTTTTATTTTTAAATGAGACTCTTTTTCTCATTTGAATTGTACTGAAAAAAATAAGAAATGTAAACTGAAAAGCAAATTTAAATAATATAAACACTTTTTAAGTAAATGTAATTCTGAAAGCAGTAATAAAATTTCTTACTTTTAATTCTTTTCTTATGAAAATGAAATATGAATTACTTGTAATAGAGTAGAACACACATTACAGAATAGAATAGAAGACGTTACCACCTTTTGCCAATAAGCTGAAAAGTAACTCCTATGTAAATATTGATCTTATTTTTACTAAAAAATGTACTTTTATCTCCAGTATAATTAGTTTAGTCATTATGATGTTAATATTATGCAATTGTAAATATTTGTAAATGTTTTTTGTTTTGAATCCAACTGAGGAAAAAATGATAGCTAAAAATATATTTTTGGAATATTAAACCTTTAAATTATTTAGATTATTTTATATTCTTATCATATTAGATACAATTTTTCAAAAATCTATTTCGAGAATATGATACATTTAGTAAAATATATATAAAAATAAATGTTTATTTTGAAATTGATGAAAATTGTACTGTCCAGTTTAATGTAATACTTATTAATGTTTATAAATACACAAATATAATGCATTTACTTTGTGTAATAAATGTTCCTTTACTTAAGTTATCCGAAAAAGATAAATGATTATGCAGTCATATGTAGTCCAGCGCAGCAGGATTTAAAAATTTAAAATAAAAAATAATTTTGATAAAAAAAGAAATATAACTATTTGTCTTGTACAGGTGAAAAATATTTTTTATGTAACATAATTTGAATATTTACGGACTTAAATTTCATCATTTAATAAAATTACGTTTCTTATGACAGCTTTCATTATTGACTCCTTATTTAAATTTCGTCATTAAGATTGATTCTTATCATCAATTAAATTAATGAAACCATTAAATTGTAGATTTCATTAAAATTCAGCTATACAGTTCTTTCTTCCATAATGATTTATAAATATAATTTGTGTTTATTCCTTTAAAATGTGCATTTAAACAATCTGTTATTCTATGGTTTAATGTTTAATCGTTTCCAATCGTCATTTATTTATATTCCCAAAGAATCAATTGCGTGACTTAAGATTCGTGACGCCAAGTTTCCCAAACCACATCTCATGGTCTTTGCAACAAAATTGCAATTGGGAGATTTAGGGAGAAGATGCAGCTGTTTCCTATATAAAACAAGAAACAATAGATTTATGAAAGGAAAAGCAGCGAGATAACTCGGTTGATGAGAATTTTCACTCCGCCATTCGTTAGAAACCTATCCTTTAGGGAATTAAAAATTCCTAGTTTCTGGTGGCAGGTGTTTCTTGAAACTGTGAATCTTAATCAGCTGCTTCTTATCCTGGGAGGAAAGTAAGTTGTATGCGAAAATGAACGGCTTGTTTTAAGTTTCGTTCCACGTGTGAATATCCAAATAGGATAATTGTTGTTAAAAACAGAGTTGAATTATTTAACTTTCGAGACTGTATGTGTAAGATATATCTGTGAAATGTAGCTTATTCCCCTGAAATGTGTTCATAAAATTTCTACTTATTTTAAATACGAAAAGATAGTAAGAAAATAATTACAATGTGCAAATTTTAAACTTGCAAGGCCCTTTGTTTGACATTTGCATAAAATTAACTACAAAATTTTATATTTACTGCAATTTCAATTTAATCTCACTTCCTATACATATTAGAACTTAAAATTTATGTCAAATGTAGGATTTTTAATAGTGAAATATTTAGAAAATTAAATAAAATCTCATATGCTAAAATCATTGTTATCATGATTTTTTACTGAAAAGTCAAAAATTAGTTGTTACACATTAAAATATTGGTAAAATATGATGGATCAGAAAACAATATTTTTCGATTCAAAAAGACTATTCTATATTCTTACATTTATTTTCTTCTTTCAGCAAAAACTAAGACACTTGTTTAAAATTTCATTACACTGCGTTGTATAAGGAATTAAAAATTAAATATTTAAATTTTTTTGACTTAAAAATTACACTTCTGAAACATAAAAATAATATAAATGTTGCTATAAATGAGGGGTGGAAAATATAATAGATGAAACTTTTAAATGAAATCATGATAGATTCATATGCCTTTTGGAAGTTCTATCTTAGTCAAATGAAATTGCAAAGAGGCTTTTAGAACCATTAAAATCTGTTAGAAAATTTAAAATGTTCAGAGTTTGTACCCTGTTAACATATGTTAACGTTGTAAAACAAAACATCTTTTACATTAACGATAACCCTGTTCAAATGAAACTATGCAAGAAATGTACTAAAAAAAATTTATACTAGATTAAGAGCAAACAAAATAACTTAAAAGAGGGAAGAAACCAGTGAATGCTTTGTAATTTAAATTATAAATAAGACAGGGATAACAGTCACCCCGACGAAAACTAATTGAAATCACTAGAAGAAAGCAATTTAAGTACAAAATTCACCCCGAAAGGAAATTATTCATAATGGATAGAAAGTAAATTATATTTTTTAAATTTACATCTGAATATACCTATTTATAAAATATTTTAACTTTTTTTTATAAAAATGGGAGTCCTTCTTAACTTAATGATCAAATCACTATCACTATTTTTATGAAAAAAAATCTTTCACTTTTCTTAATATGAAGGAAACAAAATTATTACAATGATTTTGTAAAGCATTTAGGATATGTTAACATCCGATTTATAATTGAGTTGAATCAAAAATTTATAATTTGCGAAAGAAAGATTCAGTTTAAAAAAAAGAAATTAATTTCTATAACGACGAAATTAATTTGTTTTATTATAAGGGGCTTAAAATCTCTCAGAATATATTGCAATATTCGGAGAGTCTTTAATTTTGTCCATTGAAAAAAAAAATGATTCAAACTCAATATCTTATTGTCATCGAAAATAACAAAGTAATATTGGTAATAACATTTATGTGCAATATTGACATTAAAGCTATTCTTTCAAGGGTAAAGCTTTTTTTTAATCAAAAAGACCTGAAGTATTTTCATGACCTGGAATTTTCTGAATATGAATTTTGAAAATAATTTTCATATCATCATTGGAAAAAAAAAAAAAAAAAAAAAAAAAAAAAAAAAAAAAAAAAAAAAAACTAAGTTAAATGAGTATTTTATTAGAAAACGATATCATAACTTAGGAATTTTTCCTGTACTGGAAAGTAATTTCTATGCTTCAAAATATTTTGACAATTTTCTGTAATGTTAACAAATTTAAATCTACTGACTTACGCATAGTGATAGCCTAGTTTTGTGTTTTATGTATACAAATTAAAATTATTTTTATTCTAAATGAGGTGATTTCACTTCATTTCATTTTCCTTATTTTTTTATTTTAGTCTTTAGCGTAGAATAAAAAATGTACGAGTAGTGAAAGACTAGCTTTGTTATAGATATTATGATATTAATAGAAGAATATAGTGTTCTACTCTGAAAGATTTTAATATCTACTCTTCAAAAGCTTTACATAGTATTTCATAATATTTGGGATTAAAAAACTCTACATACCGTAGTTATTGTACATTAGATAGTATTTAAAATTGAAAACTGGTTAGAGACTAAATAACTTTATTTTCTTTAATTTAATTTGTTTTTAATTGAACTGCCTTTTATTTTATAAGTTATTCCTCAGAAAGTGCAAAAGCAAGATTACAAAAATTTATATTGATTTACAATCTAGTGAAACCTATCTAGTGAAAGTGAATAGACTTTCATATTCCTATTTTGTAATCAAAAATAAAACTTAAGAATAAAATTGTTTCTTATTTAACTTAGAAATCTTATGTAGTAGGAATTATCTCAAGAATCTTAATAAAAGAATACTAAGAATTTATATTTAGAAAAAGAATACTAGCAATATAAATGAGAATAATTTATATAAAGAAGATTTTCAATATACCCATTCAAATGCAATTTGAAGCGCTTGTAAACCGTTTAATTCTAGTGATAAAATTCATACAAAATTGGATTTAATCTAACATATGCATCTTTTCTTAAAATGTTATTTTTTACATTATTTTATTTTTTAGTTAGTTAGTAAATAAAATGAAACTCATTTATTACATATTTGTTTTAACATATGTTTATAGATTTATCTATTTAAAAAATAAACAATATTTATCGAAGGAATAGGCAAGAATAAGCAGTGCTTAGAAATAAAAAGAAAATCTTACCGCTAGATTTCTGACACATCCAATAAAATTTACTTATTTTTTGAAGAGAAAGCTTGATAAACAATTTTTTTTATTTAATCCAATATAACGGCTTCTGTAACTATTTCATTATTTACAATCTGTGAAAGTACAAATCTTATTTACTTTTCATTCCAAAACCTCACAGATCCCATTTATCAGCTTAATAGGAGCAAGACGTATTGACTTTTCCCAATGAGACGTTAAGAGTGGTTCTTAATTGCGGAATCTAGAAATAGTAAAGATAACAGAAGAAAAAATTCTCCATGTCGCATTCCAAACCATTTGAATTTTATTGATTGACTTTTCCAACTGCTTTTTCTTTTCAAATGCTTCAATTGGTTTGCGTGTCTCTCTAGACCTGTGACGTTAATCAGAAACTAGTCTGGAATTCTTTTGAATGATCATGTTTGCGAAATTAATGGGATACACCGAAAACCCATTTTAAAGAGGAGATAAAAAAGACACCGATGGATTTAATCTTGACACGTAAGATGGTTAAAAGGATCGTGCCTCATTTCATCTGTCACATTTTCAGTGGTTAAAATAACAGTGTCATTTCATTGCATTTCGTCTGTTAGGTTTAATTTGTCCATTTGATTTTCCTTTCTGGCATGAAAGAAGATATTAACCAATAAATAAGGATTCATGTTTAAAAAAAATCGCATGATGCTTATTTTAGGTTTTAAGCAGTTATCAAATTATATAAGTTCTGCAAAATTATATTTCTTTAAATACTGCTTGTTCTGAAGCACGTTAAGTGCAATATCCAATTTAAGTTATTTTATTTTAATATAAATGATATTTAATTATAACTCAAATTAAGAGTTCACATTGAAAAATTTAAAGTGTAATAAAAAAAATAAATAATCTTGAATTTTTATTAGTGAAAGATTATGGTTATTTGAAATATATTTGCAGAAAAATTACATAAGTAATTATATCTTAGTATTTTAGATAAATTTACCTGTCTCTAACTATTAGTTTACAAACACAATATTTACTTAGACATGATATTAGCCAAACCCTAAAAAATTGTTCTTCTATGAGAAATGTCACCTTTTTTTATAAGAATATCCGCAAATTAATGATTGGCCAGATAAAAGATATTTATTTTCCTGTCTGCCTTAAATATGTCCTATGTTACGGAAAACATGTTGACAAATCTTATCATAACGAAACTTCGCTAGTGTCGGATTGAAAATCCATAAATAGATAACATTACTATAAAAAATTTAAAAAATGCAGAATTATTCAAATTAAAATGTTAAATATGTACTACATAGATTATGAAAAAACTAAAATAATATGTAAATGTTTCTTTGAAATAAATAAATTCCTCAAGTTTCAATACAAAATTACAAAAAATATAAAACTTTTGGATAAATATCATTAAAAATATAAAAAATGTTTGCATTATTTTAGGTGCAGAGTAAGATTTAATCACAAATGCCACTTAATAACCTGATTATAAAACCAATTTAATTCCGATAGAGAGTGTTTGGTGCTTTTGCCTTATTATTTATTATTAAGAATGAAATTAATTAATCTTTACCATATGAACACTGAAACAGCACTAAAGAATAGTACAAAATTGAAGAAAATATTACGAACAGCAAAACAGAATGGAATAAATCAATTATTAAATGTACACAATGATCTGTTTAGAGAAAAACTCACTTAACTTGTAAATGAAATGAGTATAAAAATATAAGCATTAAAATTTAATTATTATCATCTGACTGTTGAAATGGTTGATTGACGTAAAGCAAGACAGTAATATCCATCCGGAAAAGAGAAAGTCTGTAAAGAATAATAAACGTTTTAAATCCTCATTATTAAACTGAACGATTAAGTTACACAGTGACACAACATAAAAAACACTATCATACCACTAATTTATAATGTATCATAGCATTTCTCATACTAGAAAATTATGTAAGTGTTTTAGTACAATAAAAAACACTATCATACCACTAATTTATAATGTATCATAGCATTTCTCATACTAGAAAATTATGTAAGTGTTTTAGTACAGTATTTTTACAAATATGCATTTCATAATGTTGGAAATTTCATCATTTTGCTCAATGTAGGTATTTTTGAATAGTTGCTCTTGGTTGATCTACACTGAATATATATATATATATATATACTGGAGATGTCGAAATAGTTGCACACAATCGTTTCTTTTGTTCAAATGGTATACAATTAAAAACTCTTGAATTTTAAAGATTGTCTGTTTTTCAGAGGAGACATAAATAACCAATTGATATGTGAACAGAATTACATTACTCAAGAACCAAAAACAGATAACATAATTCACAACTGGGATTCATTTTATGACGGGAAAATGTAACGCTTGGAATGAATCATGATCTGACTGAACTTTGAAATAACGTTAGCGAAATAAAATATATCTGGTAATTAAAATATTTAAAAAAGTAACCCCATAGTGTCTAATTGAAGAGAACAGTCGTCTTGGTGGCAGAAAATAAATCTCTGTTTTGGTGTGGTGTAAGATGAGCACGAGAGTGTCATTCAAATATCCACTTCCTCAGTTGAATGTGATTTGAAAACATGAAGTGATTTGCTGTGTAATTTTTTTTGGCTCTTCAATCACAAAAATAAGTATCCAGGACATGCTACAGGTGAACAAATAAACTATTTCAGAGCTAGTAATTTGTATTAAAAATCAAGTTTGAAAGTTAAAATAAATATTGTGCTTTTTTTCTTGGGCGAATTATAATTAATTTTAAATATTTCAAATTTAATTTATTTATAAATAATTAAAAAAATCATTAATTTAAAAAATCCCAAACTAAAAAAGTATATAAAAATAAAAATGAAAAAGGCATTATAGTAAATTTGTCTTAAATCTTATTTTTTAAGAAACACAATTATAATTGGAATTGATAATAAAAATGAAAAATCAAATCTATCGTTTACACTGAAATTTTAAAAAAAACATTAATAAATTACACAGTTGAAGGCAATAATTTAGTTTATCTTCATTTGTAATATATTGGCAGGTTATTTTATAAATTTTTCCAATGGATTTATATATTACTCAGTTCATATTGCCTGCAATTAATTAAATTATTCGATTGTCTTCTTATACGAAGAAACTTATTTAAAAACCAAATTTATATATAGTGCCTGAATATATAGTGCTCCAGGTGGTCCCCAGTAATTTTCTTATGGTTAAAATGTGTACATTACTCTTCATCACTAAGTACCTCGTAATTTTGATCACAATCAGGTGACGTATACGCAACTGACCTAGCATTCTTTTCACCACATTCACACCACACGAGTGGCAGTAGTAACTAAATAAACTCTAGTAACTAAATGAGGGAGCATGTTGTCACCCTGCCAATCGTTACCCAGAGCAAGTGATGCAATGTTTGCTGAAATAACGGGAAATGAAGTGAAGTTACTGAACTTCTGGAGCTCTAGATATAGAACATCAGAACAGTAAAAATAGTTTAAAAATAATTAAAAGATAGTCTAAAAATATGTACTACTTTTATTATAGATTTTCTTGGTACTTCAGGAAATGAGACTTCAGATAACTTACCTAAAACGAAAAAAAAAATTATATTAGTCAAAAACTAATAAAAGTATACAAATATCAATAAATTTTATAATATATTTATTAATGTTGTAAAATTTACATCGATGTCAAATAACAAGAGTTGTTGAAGTTTGTGTTTTTTTTCTCATTATTCAATAAAATATTTAAGTAATTCAAGAAAATCACTTAGAAATTTAAATTAATATTATTATGCGTATTTCAAAGTTGTGCACACAATATTTGACATTAAAATAAAACTAATGAGTGAATGTAAAAAATAAAGCTAATGAATTAGTTCAATATATTTGATGTTATTATTGAGGTCTAATTAAAAATATAATGAGAAAGAATAATAAATCAAAAAATTTTTAATTAATATGTATGATCAATAGTGACGTAATTCTTATTTCCTATTTAATTTCTTTTGTTTTAACCTTTTGTAATTATAAATTTTCATTCATTCACTGATGTATGCGAGGTATTTATCTTTGTGGAAACATGTTCATAATTGCCTAAGACTTTTCCTTCTTCGTAATATTGCACATTTAAAAGTGCATTTTAAACTATTTCACATTTGCATTCATTTCTGAAAACTGCGTTCATTCTTTCTGTGAAGCATTCTAAGCTTCGATACAGAACCAATAACTGTAAACAATTCTGCACACAAATAATGAAGTTTTCTGCAAACTTCTTTGAAAATAATATTTTTTTCCGGATCACATCCCTAACTGCTTTTCTAAACTTTCAACGGAAGCCTGCACACAAAAGTAAACTTAATTATTTCTTCAAATTCCTGTTTTCCAATAGCAAGACCCAATTACAGATGAGAGAACTGGGGAGAAAAGGGACTTTCATTTATTTCAGGATCTTTTTCTAGCTGGAAAGACAGATCCAACACGCACGCCATTTATGACCATCTTATAACAACGGATTCTTCCATGTTTAATTAGACTCAGCTGATGGCACAGATTTCGTTAAAAAAATTTCCAACTTACATAACAGACGTTATTCTTTTAAAAATATATTTATTCAAATGAAGGGCACAAACAATCTTAGAGGCTTAAAATAAATATTCTTTGCTTCAGAAAAAGAATAGTTTAAATCACTATTTAATTATTTGGGATTATTTGCATACTTTGCATACTTAACTGAATTGTAAGTGGGAATAATTGAAAAGGGTTTCATTTTATTTACACTAAATTAAAAAGAGTAACTACCTATGTACAAATTAGTTGAAGCTTAAATTATACTTGACAATCAAAGACTTGAAAAAATTACAAAAAATTATTTGAGTTTAAAAGGCTTCATTTTCAAAGTGTATCAATTTACTGGGCTAATGAAGCAAAGTATATACTTTAGTTTTTAATAGAGAAAGAATATATCCTAGATAGTCATCAATCACCTCTTCTGAAATTCCACAGCACAAATAATAAAACATTCTTCAATAAATAAACAAATTTGGCCCTCAAGGAAAATAAGAAAATTATAAGTCAATAAGAAAAAAGCCACTAAAAAAATTCCCCCTCCAAAAAAAGAAGCACATCATATTTACCATATTGCACATCAGTATATGACAAAACAATCGTCAATATGTTCTGCCAAATGCGATAAAGGTATTTACAGTGTGTATACAAACACATCACATATGATTACAAATTGTGAAGTATTTTTTGCAATTATTTATTTTTAATGTAAGCATACAATCTGTTCTTTAACAGAAAAAGCATTGAATGTGCTAAACGTGTTATCTTGGTATTATTATTTAACAAAAATCGGAAATCGGGCATCATAGAACAGTACGCTTTCTCGTACATGTAATTTAAGTGCGTCTTTCCTCGGGTTGAATTCTTATTTAATATAAAGTAATTCTTAAGTATATCGAGGAGGAAAATGTAATTGTAAAACGCTGATTTGTTTGAAACTTCGAGAAATATTTTTATAGTTGGAAATTATGGATTTTCTTGAGACTTGTCTATAATATATTTTGGCATCAACAAATGTAATTTTTCTCAACATTTCTGTAAATTCTTTAAAAATTTTTTAATTGTACGCAGATTTTTAAGTATATTGCAGGAATTCTAAGAACCAATTTTTAAAATATTACTTGAAAGAAGAATAATCTTTAAAATTTCAGTATAAGCATAATTGTATATAAAAATCAACTAAAAGAGTACTATATTTTTTTCATTATTACACGGTGTTAAAACGCATTTCATTTGTATTTATAAAAGATATTTAGCATACGTTACGGTTTAAACATTATGTAATGAGAAACACTTATGTGAAAAAACAATTTATTGCACTTAAGAATCTGAGAACTTGTAATATGACTAGTATGCAATTTTAAACTTTGTAAATTATATAAAGAATCCCCATTTTTTAAAGGTAAATGATTAATACTCTTACAAAAGTAGCTACAAGTTTTATTTTAACTACTATATATATGCATACATTAATTTAAATAGATATATTATTTGTATAAAATGTACCTTATAAATGAATTTTTATCCAATATTGATCTCCTAAAAATACTTTTTTAATTATATATGTCTATTCAAATTTATATTTTTTGTTAACTGACTCAGAAATCCGAAATAACCGAAGGTTTAAGAATCTCTGAATATATTCTACATCGGAAAACCAGATGTAGTACTTTTTCCTTCCTTACCCACTTCCTTCAAAATGGTCAAAAATCCTGTGCTATTTACTTTTCTTATTGGAAACAACTTCCACCCACCACCCCTAAAAACTGTTACATTGTTGAATTTGGAGGAAGAAGGTGTAATTTACCAGTACCTGCTCTACGTAAATTATAATGTATTTAGCATTTTACTAGAATAACTTGTACACCCAAATAAAATTGGTAAGAACTAAAATGTATACTCACTTATTATTTTATAATTTTTAGTAATTACAGTAGTTAATATAGCAGAAATAAAAAAAAATTATAATAAATAACTGTTTTTAGGGTCATTTAAAATGAATAAGGAATTTCTAAATGCTTTTATTTTAACTTAGCGAATAATATGAAACACAAAGGAAAGCAGTATCATAAATTATTAGGCTTTAGATTTTTTTATGCAGCTTTGCTTAAGTAAACTTAAATCATGTTTAGTAAATTAGTCATAAATTTAGATACATTGCATCATATTTTTGTTCATTTAATATTTTTTGTATAGTGGAAATTTTCTTTTTCGAATGCCACAAATACTTATCAAATATTTATTATCATAGGATAAACTAAGTTTTAAATTTATACATTTCCTGATATTATTTTTTGCTTAGCACATACGAATTATTACATACAATATTTTATCTAAATTTATCTGAATACAGTAATGAGTGCGCTTAATATTTGCCATTATATTAAAAGTTCTTATTATTTTTAAATAATTTTTAAATTAATGTTATTTTTAAAAAAATTACTAAAGCCTTCTATTTATTTATCTAAAAGTTTTGCGATTGAGAATTCAACATGATTCTAGAAAACTTACAAACAATCTGAATAAAGGATTTCTATTGTGTCCCTGTATAAAGTTTCGAGAATTCTTTGATTTATACTGAATCTAATCTCCTATAGTAAAATATTTGAAGAATTTGCTTTAAAATATAAATGAAGAAAGGGATTGGTTTTCATCGTGTATTTTTATTTATCAAAATATTCTTAAATATAAATATATGAAACTTGCATTATAACAGTTCTGTATAGATTGAATTAATAAAATTTTAACCCATTGAACTTACTGATTTTTTTCTTTTTGATATTTCTTATGATATTTACGTCGTAAGACAATATTGTAAAGTCTCCTGGAAAATTCAATCTTCAATTTTTATATAAATCAACACCAGTTTTTTTATAAGATTTCTTCAATTGAAAAAATGTATACACATATATGCATAAATTTACAAAGCATTTCTATTATTTTTTTTAATTTTCTTTGTATTAAATTTAAAATTTTGGACTATAGGTACATGAAAATATTAAAGTGTACAGATTTAATGATAGTAAATAGACAGTACTGGTACAAAAGCAAAAATCTATGTATGATAAAAGCAAATATATACTGTTCTGGGCTTTGTTTAGAATCTCAATTCTTTTAATATACCAAACTGCCTACGTATGTCAAATGTGTCAAAACGTTCCAAAAGGAAAAATTTCTTTTAACAATAGGAAGACAAATCCGATCTAGAAAAGGTTGACAGACAATTTTTTCTCTTTATAATGATAGTGTCTCGTTACTGTTTTTCTTTCTTGACAACTGGCCCTTTGCTTTCTGCATTCCAATTCGTCAGTTACTGAATGACGTCACAGGTGGGCTGTCGACTGTGAAATTAAATCCCTGTTACTGTATGCGGCTCTTATGGGATTAGGAATCTCTGCTTTTACTAAGGTGGTAGGAGGATTTGCCTTACGCTGTGATTTAGCGGATACTTTTAGGAAAGTATCCGCTACTGGTCCAGATTGAATTCCACGTTATTTATTTTCTCGGATATACGAGGCGAGACTTGCCAAATGTTTACAGCTTTGGACAGGCTCAGTTTATTACTAGTGAACTGAATACACATGGTGAAATTCAACATTTAACTGAATTCCTAAAAATATACGTATTTTGATGCTGTGGAAGAAATAGTAAATTTTTAACAAAACTGTCTTCTCCTTTCTTCAGCTTCACTGAATTTGAATAAAAGTCAAAAGTAAACTTAGGAAAACAGTGCAGTTATTAAATTTTGAGAAAATATAAAGAAAAACGCATCATACATCTAATTATGTGTTTGACTTGACTATAATTAACAATTAATTTAGAAGTTTTGATTTCACTATAATAACAAAATCTTACAAATTATTATAGCTAAAGCGATAAGCATTTATTATTATTAATTGATATTAAACGTATCAATTTCTCTTCAGTGTCGTTTTTATTATTCCATTAGAATTGATAACATATTTTCTGCAGATTCTTATGACTATGTATTTTTTTAAAAACAAAAATTTTGACTTATTTAATCAAATGAGCTAACATAAAAGTTAATGCATTGTTGCTATTTTAATATTTGTAATTTCAAATTCTAAAGAATGCACGTAAGAACACAGGAAAATTATTTCTATAATACGGTTTGGCAAAAATGAGAAGAATGCAAAATATATTAGTTTGGGGAAAAAGTTATCCATTATTTTTTCGGTAGACGTCTGTAGTGATCGCTATTTCGTGAAGTATCGATCAAACAATTTCAAATTTATGCTCATTGGAAAGGTGAATTTTGACACTAAAATATTCTCTTGTGGTTTTTTGTTTGATTAATTCAGTTATGATTACAAGGTTTTAAAAATAGAAGACAACAAACAGAAAATTCGATACATTTTAGTCTTTCTTTTATAAAGGTGAAAATGCTAACCAGGTGGCTAAAATTGTGAAAGATGTTTATCGTCCTATATATGACTGTAACAACCAGTTACGCACAATTTTGGTTGCGTTCATTCCGTTTGGGTATTTGGATGCTAAAGATTCACCTTGCATGGATACAACATCGTCAAGAATGTCTATAAAATATCAAAAATTATCAAACTTGACAGCATGTCAGCAGTCGTAGCTTCACACAAGACCTAAAAATCTACATGAAAACTGTTTTAAACCTTTTTACAAAGCGAATCTGAAAGAAGTTACAAAAATTTCACGTAAAAATAATGGATTTCTTTTTCCCCAAACTAATATTTTAATTTAAAGTTTATATTTTATAATATTTAAACTAGAAGTAGAGAGATTTCTTTGAATTTAAGTCATTAATAATAATTTTCAAAACTAAATTAGACAGAAAAATCTGATGCAGCATCATTCATATCCAATATTTAATTCATTTTCTTGACGCTTACTCTGTCTAGTGGTCAGCATTCCTAACAGCGGATAGGGAGGTCTGGGTTCGAATTCCAGTCGGGGCATGGATGTACTTTCTCTCTCTCCTGTCTTTGTCCTTTCCTTGTATGGGTTGTGAGTGGTTGCCTACCCTATACACGGGTTCCTATGGCATGTGTGTACAGAGGAAGTCGGACTCCACACCCAATAGCGGTTCAGTAGAAAGAGTGGAGCAGCTCACCCATACTGCCAGTCTGGCTGGCACTCAACAAAAAAAGAAGAAAAAATTCATTTTCTTGGTTCATATCTTTCTGAAAACAATCAATAAGTTAATTCAATAAATCAAAATTCTTTTAGTAAAAGGGGCTAAACCAGTTTTCTTACTATAATATAAGATGGCAGTATATCATAGTTACACACACACATACGCATTATATATATATATATATATATATATATATATATATATATATATATATGTAAACAAATTTATAATGCTTTTAAGAGAAAACATTATACACGAATTTTCTCTCATTTTAATTTTGTTACTTCGTGAAAAGTTGTGACTTCACGTGCAAGCAGGGGAAATTTCTACTCGCTCAATTTAAAATTTAATAGAGATTAAATTGTAGAAAATTGGAATTGGAAGTTATCATATCACAGTATTACAGCTCGTATGGTAGAAATCTTATGACTATCTTTACAAAATGAAATCGACTAGTTTGGGACAATCATTCAAAATACTTTTTTAAATCTCAAAGGCATGGTTTTGTTAACAGTCGAAAATATTTTATGAATAGATTTACTATGTCTGTTATGTTATCCATATAGTCTTAATAGATTTCAAAACCACTTCACTATCCTTGAGTTTAGAAAACACAAGTGTTTGTACAAATAATCCAGCAATGTGCATTCTCGGGGAGCATGGTGGGGTATCCCTGATTCTATATCACAAATAAAAGCCCCTTGAATGATGCAATCATTGATGAACTTAGAATCAAGAATGACATTACTTCTGTCTGCTTGATGTCCTTTATAGGAGATTATATCTTTTATTGGTTATCATGGGAGATAACACACATTGATAGGATGAATTCAACATTCTCATATAGTTCAATTCTCATGTGTGATGGTATGATGTCAAACTGATTCACACCTCATGGCATATCTTGTTCCCACTGATGGCATTTTGAATAGTGCTTATTAAATGCTTGTTGTGTTTAGACCTATGTGTTTTACTCTTTATTTGGATCTTGGTAAACACTACGTTTCAGAGGATAATGCTCGACTGTAAATTTGTAGTATTTTATGTACTATATTTGATACAGAAAATGTTTGGTAGCTATTCGTGACACTATATTATCTATACATATTTAATCGATTGTTTAATATAATTTCTAAATTTTAATATTGTATCTAAATACATATTACATAAAAACAAAAAATATAATACATTTAGATTAGCAGTTATTTTAAAAAAGAATGTGTTTTAAATAAGTTTAATAGATGAATTCATATCAGAGATTCTTATATATAATATTTTTAAGATATTTACATAGATTTCAATACCATAAAGCTTTGTTTTTAACTTGCTCAAATTAATAGTATGTGGTTGAGAAGAAAAATCTGTTTAATCTGTCTAATTATAAAAATAACTTAGACAATTATTTATAAATCAAATGAGTAGCATCAAATATCTGAATGAAAGTTAACTCTTTAGACATATTTAATTGTCTCTGGAAATCATTTTTTGGTATTCATCTCTTAACATGATTTCTATTTTTTACTTATTCAAATGTTCCTTGAGTATAAAAAGAAATTTCACATACCAATTTTAGTAAAACTTATCCTTTTTCTATATAGTTTCTTCTTAAAAGTAACTCATTCGAAAGATGCAAGGTTGCAATTTATTCTTAATTTCAGAAAATAATAACTGAAGATTAATTTTGTTTGTTTGAGACTTCATTACTATTTCATATTAAATGTGAAAATACTTATAGAAATGAAGAATAAATTGCTGCAAAGGAAAAGCAATGTAAAAAAATCATGAATTTTGAATACAAATCCCAGTTGTCTAATGCTTTAAGTACAGAAAAGATTTCGTAATTCTTAGGCTTTTAAAGGAATTAATTTATAAATGGAACAATGCATTTTATCATATTTTATACATGCGTGTAACATTTTGATGCTTAGAATCTCTAAGGAATAATTTATGATGTTCTGCGTTTTTTAAAGAAGAATATTTATCAGTTAATGTTTTAACTCTCTCTTTTGTAACATAAAAAATATTTACTGTTAGATAATATTTAGTATAAAATTTCGAAATTGTTTTGTTTGATTCTAAGGATATTTAGAATGCATAATTTAAATGAATTGTTTTTATTTTGTGATTATGTTATATAATTCATTGTAAATAAAAATAAATTCATTATTTAACTACTTTTAACCTCTATTAATAATTCTTATTATCACTTTAATGATATTTTTTTGTAAATAATATTTTATTAACGATGTTTCATATCATGTCACAAAAATATTTGTATTTGAAATTTAGGGTAAAGATAACACATTATTTATTTTTATCTTTTTAAGAACACTATGCGTAGAAAAATTAATAAAATTGATTATTCTAGTAAAAAGTTTTATTTGATATCTGTTATTCTTGTATTTTTTTAAAATAATTTAAACCACTGTATGAATTCGAATATAGCTTTCATATAACAATAAAAATTAATTATTCAAAGATCAATACAAATCTATGTTAAAGTGATATAAATGAATTTTAATAAATTGAATGAATTTCCTTTTAATAACATGAATTAAATATAAATCTTTTAGAAGTCGTTTCATTTTATTATCAAACTGGTTTTTTTTTTTTTTTTTTTTGTGTAAAAAGAGTGTTTAAAATAATAAAAATTACCAAGTCCACAACTATTATTCTACTACTTTTCAAAGCATTTATACCGTTTTGCATGAAATTCTTTTCTAATAAATAAAATAACATCAGCATTTATCGTTTACTCTCTATAATGCTTGTATATATACATCAATGATAATTAATCATTTGAGAAATTTTTAATAACTATATATTTTATATTCTTTGCCAAAATTTCTATTGAACAAAATCTAGTAGAATTATTCATTAGCAGCATTATTTTTTTAATGAGAAAGACCTATACGAATTTTAACTAACGAAAAAAATTTAATATTAAAGAAAATGTTAAAAATTTTGATATAATATATATACATACATAAATAATAATAATATATAATATAATGTATATATAATATCTAATCAAAACTAAAAATAAATATTTAACATAATTGTAAAGATAAAATAAATTATTTCTTAAAATACTTGAAAAAGTATAATCGTGAAATTACTTATGCCTAATTGACTTTTAAACAAAACAATAAATTAATATAAATTATTTTTACGATTTTGATTTAAATTAAAATATTTATGCTATCTATGACTTATAAAATGTCTCATAAGTTATTTTAATTAGATAAAAATACAGTTTTCTAAATCATAATATTTTTTTCAACTGTAAAATATTGCATAAGGATTTATCAAGTTTCTCTACAGCTTGATTCTCAGAAATTTATTGCACTTTAATTATGAATTAAAATTTATTTTTATCATTTATTTGTTTCCTTGAAGCACAAAAATTTGTAATATGTAATCAATTAAAAAAATATTTCATTTTGGATTCGCTGTGATATTTTACTTTTATAATAAACTTCATAATTAAAAACAAATCATTATCGTTCAATTCATATAAAGAAAGAATAACAAAAATACAATTTATTAGTTAATAAGATATAATTTTTTTAAAATAATGCTTAATTATATTATTGTGTCTTTCTAATGTCTAATTGGAAGAAATTATATTCCTCAAATGTATATTAATTTTTAAATTCTTTTAGAACTTAAAAGAAATATGGTTACAGTTACATACCATAGAAACTAGATATGATAATTTTATCACGGCTTTTTTTTATAAAACATTTGAAATATATAATTAGATAATATTTGAAAAACTGAAAATCTGTGAAATTAAATATAATTGAGGTACTATAAAAAATTAAAAAATTCCCTCTATATTATATAAATTATTGTTTTGTGCTTTTTGCTATTTATATTATCATAATTATTTAAGTAAATATATATATATATATATATATATATATATATTATTATATATATATTATTATATAT
>JAPDSC010100781.1:366440-376959 GCA_026290005.1 Latrodectus geometricus | reverse complement strand
TCAAAAGTTACCATTGATTTCACGAAAGGTATTTGTGTAAATTCATTTCACTAAAATAGGAAACCAAACAGTAGGGTGTGTTGATATAAGAAGGGAAAGCAGACATACATTACAAAGGCAAAATAATCTTGTACGTAAAGAAATTACACTTACAACCCTTCTGGATTTACTTTCAACAAGGATTTAATAAACTATAATGACTATTTATTTACATCCCTTTTTTAAAAAAATATTAGCAACTTAATAAAAATAAGTTATGACTGTTTTCTAATCCCTTAGCATCTCTTTTACTCATTCAACCAAACTTTAGGTTTTTGGGGGCATCATTATATGTGCATCATATAATGATGCAACTTCTTTACAGAGGCAGCATCATGACATGATACTTTGTTACTTTAAAAGTAACATTCCATCAAATCACCATAGCAAAAAAGGACACGACTGTCCAAAACGCTTATGAAGATATCAACATTCAGTTTATCAGAAGAAACACCACAAAGGTATCAGTCATACTACGAAAAAGTTTTTCAGAAAAGTATATAAATTCCACTAGTCTTGACAGTTGGAAAAATACTCTAAGGTTAGACACGTTCGTCCAACTCAAAATCATTCATTCTAATGGAAGAGTATGTAACATAATACATGATTTTTTTAAAGCAGTTCATCTTAGATTAAATTTAAGGAAATTAGTTATTCACATAATTTAAATTATTGACATAAATTATATATTATTTTTTTCTACATGTTTGGAAGACAGTCCGGATAATTCGAGTGTGAATTGGTATATTTTATATCACTTCAAAATTAGATGGAAATATAGTTATTGGTAAAATAAAAATCCATGGTTGGTTTCATGAGAAACATTTGCATAGAAGTTGAACGCATTGGAAAATGTTTTTAATAAATGTATATGTCTTGTATCTAAGTATGAATCAAATGCATTTAAAATTTTTATATGATTTTTCCCAGTTTTTCTATATTTTTTTAAGTTCTAGTATGAATGGTTCAAAATATAGGCATACTATCAGATTTGATCAAACAAAATAAAATTTTATCAATGTTACTAAATTCTTCCTTATGTTTATTTCCTTTGTTTATTTCACAATTAAGGAAACGTTTCAAATATATCTTAATTATTTGCATCTTGTTTCAAAAAGAAAATCACATATCAATGATTCACAGATTTAATATTTTACTGTTATAAGCAACTGGAATCATAGAGTGATATTTATGTAAGTGACATATTTGACTGTAGGGAAGATTTGTTAAGAAAAAAACAGCTATCACTATTGTACAGAATAAAGATTCCTTTACGTTCATGTAAAATAATTTTATGTGTGCAATTGTGATTATGCATTCCCTCATTTAACAATATTTCGATCGAAACAGAGTCTCTAAAGAGCCAACTAATCTATATTTAGTTAAATAAAAATTAGATAAATCATAAATAATCGAGATTTACTCTGCATTCTGATGAAAACACATCTGAATCTGTAGATCACAAGTTATATCAAATATATCCCACCTGTAGATGAAGTTTTACCAAAACATACTTTTATATACTTTTAACCCCCATAATTTAAGTACATGTTCATGTTAAGAAAGTCAGTAATTTCTGTTTTAAAGTACAAAAAACTCCTTTGCATACTTTTCTCATCTTGAAAAATGAAAGTGTTGAACGACTAAGTGGCAGTATTAGTTGCTTGACTAGTAACTGCTATATAAAAGGAATGATAAGTTATTAAAGTCTGTCTTTTCCCATCACTTCATTGAAAGAATGAGGAATTGTTATAAACATCATATTCAAATGAGGACGATTAAAAGCTCAATTAGTGTCGTTTTTTGTATGTATTTTGTCTTTTTAAGGCTTAAAACTTTTTTTACTTATAATTTCAATATATGTAAAATCATTTTGTAATTCTCGAAAAACCAATATTATGTCATCTAATTAATGTTTTGGCTTAATGAATAAGCATTTATGGAATTTTCCCATCCTCTATTAGTGAATAAAAATTTGTTGTCAAAAATGATGATAAAAAAACAATGCTTGTATTGCTTTGATAGTTTTCTGTCATTTTACCTCTTCTTTTTTAACTTTTGGTGGTATTTTATATTTGAATTTCCTAAAGCATGACATTTTACTAAGCTAAATGTATAACGTTATAAATCTTTCCTAAATTTCTCAATTGTATAAATTAAATATATAAAAATCATGTGTTACCACAGCAGTTAAAAGCTGATATTTAAAGCCATATCTTAAGAAGATACCCGTATAAATACATATATACTTATTTTATTTATTTATGTACTATTTAATCATTTCAATGTATATAATTTACTATATTAATTTATTTAGCTATGTGTTTTAAATATTCAGTTATAAAAGACTTTTAAAATTTTCCTGAAAATATTTATTATTTGTAGATGAAGTATACAAAACAGGACAAATAGAATATTGGCCAAATAAATATTGAAAATCTTCAAAAGGACAATTAATTTTTTGTCATTTGCCTTGTATTATCCAATAGCCAAATGTGCTCTGAATTTTTTTTATGAATTAAACGTAATTAATATCCAAGAAAATGGAGTAAAAATATTTCAGAAATTCTTCCATCTTTTTCATAGACTTATCAGATGCTAGATTCAGTACTAATAGATAAATCTATTATCGTTAACTGTAAAATTAACTGTTATCATAATATATTAATCAATTAGATTTTAGGCTTAATTGTTCTAAGCATTTTTTCTAAGCCTTCATTAAGCTATATTCTATAATTTATATAATTTTATTTCAACATTATCCAATATTTGATTAGTAAAAGCAGCAATTTAGTCTAGTTTTATATACATGCTCAAATCTTGAAAGAATTCTTCCACAAATTAATAAGATTTTCTTTATCAATTTATATCGTCACAAAATTTACTTCCTATTATTTGAAATACTATTTAATATATATTCTCATAATTTGAAGTGCAGTAAAACGAAATTAAGAGAGCAAAATTTCATCTGAATAAACATAATTCCTGGATATCCAATATTGCTATATCATTATTTTTCATTTCTAGTTAGAATACAGTTCATAACATTTTAATATCATATATAAGTTTTAGTAAACTTAGATACAATACTAAAATAGTATGAATCATTTTCCCTTTTTATGTAAAACAGATTGAGACTTCATGCAAAATTAAATGATCAAATATTGTTGTAAGTGTTTACTGTGTATTTTATAAACATAAAATATAAATCGAATTTAAGTTTTATTTCTGTTCTGTCTTTTAGTATAACGTTTATTGGCATTTATTTAATCGCAATCACGTTTTTTTTTTTTTAAATTTTGTGTTAAAAATTCCTAACATGTAAATATTGTTTCCTAGTTAATTCCTGTTAATTTTTTAAAATATAAGATTTCTATAAATTATGTATTTTAATAGCTTATATAAATATTAAAATTAAAATATATTAGTATGAGATAATATTGTGAAATTATCTAATTATTAAAATTATATAGTTTTGGGATAAATAATATTGTTATGAAAATTTAACACACAAATTATTCCTTAACATCAAATTCATTCTTTTTGCAATTTATCAAAACAATTTTAATTATCAAAAATGTAAAACATTTCAATGTAGTTATTTTATTTTTACATTGTTTATTTAGGTAATTTAAAAGCTAATTGATATTTGTTGTACGAAATAATTTTGATTTCATAATTTGGCAACAGAGTTTTCAAAACTTATTTGAGTTAAACAAATTTATGGAAGTTAACTTCAATCAAAATAATAATTTACATGAAATTCAGTTTCGATAAAAGAATTTTGCTAAAGCATATACATTTAAGAAACATGTACTTAAGGATTTTACAAAAAAAAAACACTGGCTTTGTTAGAAAAATTGACTAATAGATCTTATTCAAAGCATTTATTTATAAATAAGCAATGGAATTGTCAGGTTAAATAATTACCATTACATCAAAATATTTTAAAGGTTAATTGATTTTATTTGAATAGAAGATCAAAATCTATATCGCTTTTAAGGAATTTCCGAATGACAAAACCTTTAATAAATTTAAAGCAAACTTCTGTACTTCAGGCGTTAAGTGGAAGTGCTTAAAAGCATTTTCCGGAAATGTAAATACGTTTTTGAAAATATCGGAATAAATCGATCGTTTCTGTTATTTCGCTATACACAAATTAATAGAATTCTGGAAATTGCGAAAGTATATGGATGCCTGAATTTGATTAGTTAAAATATTTCCTTTTCCCTTATATTTTAAAAGATAAAGCATTAATTCCTTGAATTACAATCATAAATTTTGAACAGATGCTTATTCTTTATAGTTCACTATATTATATGAATATCTTTTAAATCTTTTGTATGTATGGTAAGCAATATTTTTACGATATATATTCTTGGAACACCATTGCAAATATTTCCAAAAAAATTTAAAACTAAATTGAGGGATGTAAAATGATTTATGTAAAAATTTATGTTATTAATTTTGATATAATGTGTTTCTATGAATAAAATAAGAATTATAAATAAATTTGAAAATGGAGTTCATTAACAGCTGAATTTGTTTATTGATTATTTCGAATTGATTTTATTAAAATCATATTCTCAGTTTACTGTTTAAATTTCTTCATCGCCCTTAATAAGTACATAATTTTACAATTAAATGCATTACATTTAATGCTTTTTCTCTTAAATGAATTATATTTTTTAACAACTTTTACTTTTACTTGCCTATAAAATTAATCTCCTAGTAAGATTCTAAGAGATCGTAGAGCCCATTTAATCTTCTATGAAAAATGTATCATTAGAAATTATCTTCTAGTATGCAAATCACGATTTTCGTAATGATTAGGATAATTGAGTGCTCAATCTATTAATTTCCATTGATACATTAAAAAAAGTCCATCGCTTTATATAGAGGACAAAAGTAACCAAGCCTAGAAAGTACACTCTTTTTATTTGGCGCTTAGAAATCTGCAAATTCTTCGATTACCGAAACAGAAAAGAGTTAATAAGCTGTAAGAACGGTTGAGATCCTGGCAAAAGCAATTGGAATTTCCACTAATCACTACTTTCAATTGAAAGGGAATTAAAGCTCCGATCGAGAAACTTAAGTAAAGAGAACTAAGTAAAAGCAGGCGGAATAATTAGATTTACATCACAAAGTCTGGATCAAATTGGATACATTAGTCATCACCAACGGGAGCCTCTTAATTACTCTCTTCCCCCCAGTGCAGAAATATTAAGCTGTCATCGTCAAGGTTCTGAACTCTTAAAACTTCTAGTTCGACTTAATATTGCATTTAATTATTTTAGAATAAATACCTTTTAATACCAATCGTTCAGCTAAAGAGAAATTCCAAATCCTAACCGCTGGAATTTCTAGCGATGATAAGAAAATAAAAGACTTAATTGAGTTTCGTTAAATAAGATTTAAATTTTCAATTCCTAAAGTAAGTATAACGTTAAAGTAAATTATTGGAAAAGACAGGTTGGTTGGTTAAATTCTCTATTTCTCACAACTTCTGTCATAAGCATCTTGAAGAAATTACTTTCTCTAGATTAATCTCCTTAAACTAGGGCTTGTTGCTTAAAGAAAATGGCTAATTATGAGAATTTAAATATTGCTATTGTCTCTCTTTCTCATTTACTTAAAGGTTCTTTGCTTGCAAAATTTCATGCATTAAAAGAATCATTTGCGCAAAATTGTGCTTAAATATAAATTGTTAGCTAACAATAAATTTATTTCCTATAAATTATTTTATTTATTTTATTCATCTTAAATAAAAATATTTGATTAAAACATAGATATGATAACAAAGAAGGAAATTTTCTTTTCATCATTTTTATTTCAGGTAACTTATATTTAAGTATTAGTAACATCAATTTTTATATTAATTTTAAAAATCTTGATAATATATTTTGGTTTCTTGGAACAAACAGATAAGGGAAATAAAATAGTAAAATTGTTAATAGATAATCGTGTATCATAATTGTTATAAATTAACTTATAACTACATGGCTAGTCATGTGGCTATAAGTTAACTTATAACAAGCATAATTATGGGTAATTAATCAAAAATTATTTATAATCTTGTAACTGTGCAAATCACATTGAATTATTATATGATTTATGCAGTTTTATAAAATTTCTAAAAGTTTATATGCGTAACTCATAAAGTTTATAATCGTCACATTTCGAGAAATTTAATTTATTATCTTAACCTATATGGTCATATTTCAATTACTCTAGTTACTTAAAAACTTTTTATTTTACTTATATAGTTTATCAGCTATGTATAACTGAGATTCTTCTTTTTGCAACAAAATATTTCAATATTTCTTTCAATATTACAATATTTGTAACATCCTCAATCATTTCTACTCAATTTTTCTAAATATTTTCATGTTTTTTCACAAAAGTTATGGTATTTATATTGAAAATTCTTCACTTTCTTAAAAACATTTTAATTTTCACAAAAATTTTAATTCTTAAAATTTTCTTATTTTGTGCATAAGTTATATGAATAACCATTCACAAACCACTTTTGCTCAACTAATTCCCATTAATATTTAAAATCATTTGATTAATATTTCTAAAACAGGATTCTTTCAAGGCAACATTTCCTTATATAAGCAGAGAATTTTCAAACGTAAATTTTATAATTAGTAACATTTAAAATCTTTATAAAGATATTTTAAGACGAATTTTTAAAATTAATTTATATATTATATTAAAATTGCAAAACATTATTCAATTCATATTAAAAATCTATATCGTTACTCTAATATCTAAAATTAAACTTATAAATTTTGGAAAAGGAAATCAAAGAAGAAGCTTAAATTTAGATTTCAGATATAAGGCTTATCCCCAAAACTTACTTTATGTGACACATAAATCATTTATGAGGAACATAATTAACAAGTGCAAAATTGTTGATTTTATATTAATATGTCAGTTCAAATATTCACGCCATTATATTCTGTATTCTAGGACTTTCCAAAATCATTTTCCCATGATGAAAAGCAGGTAGAATATAACACATTTTAGTAAGGTTAAAACTAGTACTAGCATGAATTATATTATTCGTTAGAAGAAGTGAAGGTACTGTAGATTCACACACACACACACAGAGTAGTATTAAAATTTAATGTTTTCTTCTAAGTTTTTAATATTATTGTACGAAATAAAATTCTTATCTGCTTTTCATATTAAAATCACTTATTTATTTTCATTATCTTCTCACAAGATTTTAATTTAGAGCTCCTTTTTATGCATAATATAGATAAGTCAGAATTATATTCTGAAAAAAAATTAATCTCTTAACATGGAAAACAGAAACTAATTCATTATTCATAAAAGGTTTTTCTAGATGACTATATTTTTATTCTTAATTTATGACATCATATTAAGATAATTAATTACTACATGAATTAACAAAACTAAGGACCAAAAAATCATTTCCAAAATGAAAGCAAAATCTTTATATTAAACTAACTACCAGTCTATTTATTTTAGAAAATTTCTAATATTTCGATATTTTTATGGATATTAAACACATTATAATTATTTTGTCCTTTAAATTCTTCCAAAATATTTCATATATTTTGATCAATTTAAATGTTTATAACTAAACTTTAATTTTCTGGAGTGTACATTTAAGTTTTAATATACTTAATTGCAAATTTAAAATGATCAAGTCATATTGAGAATAAATTTGAACTTTTTTGTTAATGAAAGAAGATTTATAAAATACGTATAATTATTTTGTCTCTAGGAGTAATAAAATTATTGAAAATATTTGTTATATTTTAGTTTAAAAAGTGTGGGAGATAATTATAAACACAATAATTTAAAACTATTTTATTATAATTAAGACAAAATTTCATCTTTCATTTCTTTTAAATTCTTCATAATGCTTAAATTCATCAAATGAAACCTAACTTAGTAAGTAGTTCAAAATATAATTAATTTTTAAATATAAATGATGCAAATTACATTCAGTTTTAAAATCTTATAATATTAAAGCAAAATTAAATTGATTTAATATTAAAGAATAATATTGTTACTAATTTCTTATATGAAATTTTTTATTTCTGTAGGTAGATCAATCTGCAAAATCCTTAATACTCTTGAGCAAGCATCTTCATATTATGGTCCAGAAGACATATTAACTGTTATTAAATGATAAATAATGCGAAATAAAAAAACACTTGAAAAAATAAAGTATATAAAATGATGATATAAAAAATTTTGGAAACTGCAATAACTTATAAATTTAAAACAATTTTTTTTCTAATATATTTTATGGGATAATGAACTTTAACCTAGAAAAGATATTACCCTTAACGTAATATAAATAGTAAATTTTCAATCCTCTTTATAATGCATTACATATTCTTTCTGACAGTATAAAAAGGGTGCAGTTTAAATTTTCAGTAATAGTAACAAAAATACGTTATTGTGAATAAAATGTTAAAGAATCGATGACAGACCTTAATTCTCCTAATCTTCTGTAACAGTGGCGATAATTCAAATTTTCTACCAAAAGTAGCCAAGCCGGCTATAAATTTTAATTGCTTTATAAAATGGCCGTTAAAATTTAGCTTCGTTTTCACAAGACTTATTTTATCGCCAAACCCAAATTCAAATTGGTGATTTCGCTTTCTGCCTCCCCTTTAAACTTCAGCTATAAATGATGAAGCATGTGGCAATAAAATTAATTTACCGACAGAGTATCATTTCTCGAAAGTTCTAGTTTGCATGATTATTATCTTCATCGCGTATTTGCGATTTCTCAGATGATTATGCTGATATACCCACTTGGTATATTATTTTCTGCTGACGTTGTTAAAAATCTTACACTATTTATGATTTATGCATATTAGTCAAATATTTGATACAATTCTTAGGAATGGTGAATATATATAGTTTTGATGATTATTTTAATTCTATGTTTTAAATATGAGAGAAATACGAACAAATTCATTTTCTTGCTCACAATAAATATGCATATAGTTATTAAAAATACCATTCGTAGATAATTTGTGTATCATAACTAATTTGTAATACATGTTGTAAATATGCCTCTGTTGAAGGAAAGTATAATGAATTCATTAGAATTTAGTATGAAATTTACTTCAAAACTGAATTTTGGATTTCATAATGTATGTGAAATACCAGTATTTTGGTAGCACTAACATCTCTAAAATACATTTTATTAGCATTTGATAATCCGTACTATCATTAAAAAAAATTTGCTTTGTTGATTTCGTGTTATTAAGAGAAAATTATTGCACTATTTTCTTTCCATGTTAATAGGGTAAATGAAGTATCTACCTTTTCTATCTGCAATGTAAAAGAAGTAGTTAAATTTTTATTTCAAACAAATTTATTCAAATAATTTGAATTAGATTGTATCACGCAGAAATAGTAAAATTATGTTACCTAAACTATCAATATTATCATAATCTATCATTTTTAAAATTTCTATGTCAATCAGAATTTTCGATTAAGATTTCCTTTGAAATTATTTGCAATTGACGACAATTGCCCTTTGAATTAAAAACAATAATCATAGGATTTGATTTATATTAAAACTAAATAGATAGTTGCATATTACTATACAGTGCAAAACTATGAAGCATAATATTTTTTGTGAAACAATATTGATTAAATTACAATTAATGATAAAAAATTTGTTGAGGTAACATTTAAAAAAGTACGCTTTATTTCGTAAATGATATGTATATGATTTTATGCTTCTAAAAAAGCAAAACATATTTATGGAAAATAAAACAAATTTCTGAAATTTATTTTTATAAATATATTAAAATAATCTAATTTCTTTTCACAAAAAGTATAGAAATGTGTGGTACTAACATTAACAAATTTTTAGTCCCTTATAAAATTCCCCAAATGCTTTAGTTTGTAATCGACCAAAATGTTTCGTTATTTATAACTTTACTAAGTTTAAATAATAATTTTTAAATAATAAAATTTTCATTGTATATTTGATTTTTCTCTAGAAAATTATTTAGTTTGCTTATAAAATTTCTAATTGACTTCAGAGTCAAAACTTAAAACTGTATTTTCAGAAATTATATAGAATGCAAGTAGCTCCAAAATTAAAACTAAAATATATTGAATTTTTGCTTAAACTTATAAATTACATGTAATGTAAACATATATAACTTAAGCACCGCTGTTTTGAGGGATTTCTGGGAAGAAAGAAAAGAAACTTTTAAAAGCAATTTTATGATTGATTGCTTTTCTTAGGTAACCTGCCATTAAATTCGGCTTACGATGAAATGATTTTGGCTTAGCACTCCATTAAATCTACGGCTTAAATAGTTGTTGACTAAAATATGAACGTAACAAATTCTCTAAAAGCAAAGTAACACTACATTTACAAAATCCTTGTTTTTTTTATTTATATTTCCCTGATAACATCATTCGCTTATGTGTTAATGCATTTTGTGCATAATTTATGTATAAA
>JAPDSC010100781.1:341369-366040 GCA_026290005.1 Latrodectus geometricus | reverse complement strand
ATATATATAATGATTACTATCATTTGTTATTATTGCCACAAATAGTGTAAGTGTAATTGAGGTTTCTTATACTTTGTTAAAATAGCAGGTTTAAAAATTATTTTTTTTTGTATTTATGTGTGACATTGCTTACAAATTTTATTATCATATTTAAAATATACCATAAAATTTCTTAGAATCCTAAATATAAAGATGTAAATAATTTTTAATATGTTGGTAAACAAGTACATAATATTAAATGTTCATAAATCAAAGGAAAATAAAAATTAAATTATTTTTGAAATTTTTATTTGTGGGAAAATCATTATTTTAATTTCGGGTAATTGCTATTTTTACTACATAAATATAAAAAATATTGTTATTAAAACTATTCAAATTTAATTATTTTAATACGAAAGCATACTATTTAAAAAATAGTTGATGTCAGATAATAGATGAGTAACATTGGAAAGAATCTGATATATAATATTTTCTTATCTTATATTTTTTTTATTTAGTTTCAACTGAAAGTCTCGTGAAATCATCTTGTTTTAAGTGATATTTGAATGGTATAATAAAATAATAAGTTAAAATATTTTTAGTTTAATGCAAGTCTCTCACATTTATCCTATTGTTTTAGAAATTGTATAAATCATTTTCACTGTTATCATTTAATCTCACATTTGCTTAGCCAAAACTCCAAATTTGACTTACATTAGCCAGTACTTGTTTCTTTGTTTTATTTTAAGACAAAATATATTATCAAATTTACTCGTTAAAAGACTTTTGCTCCTGAAATAAATTTTTTTTAATTTTTGATAATTAAATTTTGAATGCATATTTCTAATGAGTGTAGGATTGGAAATTCCAAAAAAAAAAAATTGTAATTAAATGTTTAATATTTAAATAAATTACTTAATAAAACTACTGAAATGGAAGTTAGCTAAGTTTAAATGATCAATAAATAATTCAAGTAAAATGATAGTGAATAAAAAAGTCTTTACAAGGCTTAGTGTAAATAAATTATTTAAAATAAAGCTCTAGACGAAGACATAGTAATAGTATAGAAGGCATAGTAATATTATAGTTGACATAGCATAGTTTGTAGTTAATGACTTAATTACAAAATGCTACTTTTAAATAGACTTACTTCCATGATTAAATTATTTCCACTATTAATTTATTTATTTATTAAAGCCCGTAAAATTATTAAAAATAAATTGTATAGAATAAAGTATTTTGGCTCTAAATTCATAATGATAAAAGAAGCTATACAGCTATCCAAAAAAATCACATTGCGTATGTAGATAATTAATGACAATATAAATTATAATGAATAAATTAGTAATGATCATTAACTAATGTCCTACTTTAGCATTATAAATGTCGCAGTCTTTGTAACGATAAATTGAATAATCTGATTTTCCTTCACTAAAAATCAGATTTTTTAGGGAAACATTTGGGTTTAATGTTAAGATGGTATTTTAAAATATTTGAAAGCTTCTGTAAGCTAAATAATTGCTTCTGTAAATGGTGTACACATTCTGTATCAGTTTTGAAACTGTTATTTTTTACACTTACCAATCTTTTTAATTTTATGTAATTCAATTTAATTCTCTTAATATTGCAATAAGTGTTTAGAAATATTTAAGAACGATCAATGTAATAAATACACGTCAACAACAATGTTCACTTATTTGTCACTAATAGGAGAAATAGACCTGTTGATTTTCATATAATTTATGCTCTTTATCTTTGGTACGTAATTCATCACTTTTATTCTGCGTTCATGTCATTTATTTCCTTATCTTTACCATCATACCATATCTTTCTTATTTTTGGGGATAAGTGCTTGAAATTCACCGATGGAAGAATGTTAGTTTTTGTTGTAACATTTTCGTTAATTTGCTGATTAAATTTTTCGTGCATGAAACATGTACGCTTTAAATAATTTTACAAGTATTTCTAAAAGTCGTAATTTAAAAAACAGATTTGCATCATATTCTTAAGTATGCAATGTAATTCTCTGCAATTGTTTGATTTATTATAAATTGATTGAAAATAAATGATTTATTATAATTTATTATAAATCAAATTATATTAATATAACAAATATTTCCAATTGTTTCATCCAAAAACAAACAATTAAGGAGATTTTCAAAATAATTAAAAATAAAGATAATTACAAAATATTTTCCGATTTATTTTAATTACCTGACTCCTACTAAGCTCTAATTCTAATTATTATATGTATGGTCAAAATTTTCTCATCAATTATTTTCTGTCAATCAAAAGCTGCAATTTTCGCTATTTACTCGGACACTACTCCTGCCTCCTCCTTGAGTGCAAAGAGCTCCTACAAGGTCTGTCTGGGTATTCTAAAGAAATTATTTCGCAGTGGATTCCAGGACACAGCGGTGTAGCTGGCAACGAGCTGGCAGACCATCTTGTTAAGCAAGGAGCTGCTATCTTGCAGAAATTTAGGAAAGCTATCCCTTTCAGCACTGTCAAGCACTTAATGATAAAAAGATGAACGACATTATTTTAAATCAATACACAGAGAGAAGTTCCAGTAAGATCTGGTAAAACAAACGTAAAGATATTCCGATGTGGCCAAGAAGTAGGGCAGTTGCTAAATTTTGCCTGACTACTGGCCATGACTGCCTCCTTAAACATCTGCATCGAATTAATATTGCCCAATCCCTACTCTGTACGCTCTGTGACCTCAAAGTGGAGATGGATATGGTCCACCTTCTTTCTTGCTCGGTGCTGAAGGACATCTCTTTGTATGACCTATACTGGCGTGCTAGAAACTTATTAGGTTCATAGACTTTTCTTGCCATGTTTATTCAATTCTTGTTCTTTACTTCTTTTGTGGTAAGTGGTCTTTTGCAACCTTAGACAATGGAAAAACAAATTCTCATCAATATATTTCTTTATTGTATTATCATATTAAAAAACACTCTTTAAGGGATTTTTGTTAGAAGCGATTTTTAAAAATGTTCTGGAATTTTGATAATTTATGTTAAATAATTTATTTTAATGTAATAAAAAGTTCTTATAGATTAGAACATTTTAGATAAGTGAATAAAATTTGCAGAAAAATGTAATAAATCATATTATTTTGTTATTTTAAGAACTGTTTTGAAAGTGAATAATTTTACCCAAAACAGCCAAAGAGAGTTCATATAATTTATATAAAAAAAGAAAAGACTAACAATTAAAAAATATTTAAATTTCTTAATTACATTTATTTATTATATAATGTTCAATTTACAAATATTATTCAAAATTTCATAACTTAACAATAAGTTCAATTTTAAAAGATTGCTACTGACAAGTGAAAACATATTTGAAACTTATTAAATAAAAACAACTTTAATACTCTTTATTTCCTTTCATTTCAAAACGACAACCCCTAATTATGCTTTCAACAGAAAATGTAAATTTATTGTGCTATTCAATGAACGTTCATTACAACTTTTATCTTAAAAATAATTAAGCTCTTCTTTGATGTATAATTCCTTTGTTTCTTTAAACTCATAACATTTAATAATGCCTGCATTAACTTTTCTGCCGCAGATTTCGCAATTTAATATTTCTTTCATGTTATATTTCTGCGAAAAACTTACAAAAAGAATGTTTTCTAAGAGTTTTCATTTATTTACAAATTATTCCACGTGAATTATTCATAACAGCGTTAATGTCATTTTAATCCATCTTACAATATCAAAACGTACAATGCGAAAGAAGTGGTTGAGAAAGATCGATTAATGATTGCAACAGAAAACAAAGAAAATTAACAATCGTCATCGTTTCGAGATTTGACGTCATGGAAAGAAATAAAAGGAAATGGAAGTGAATGATTTTGTACAGTTATTGCTTTTGGATTGAGGAATATTGCGTCAACTTATTGATTTCTTAAAATTAATATGTTTGGTAGAGACTAAATTAAAGTATTCTTGTGACTATATTTAAATTAGAATCCATATAGGAACTTTTAAGCTAGAGATCTATTATTTGTAATCTTTATTAAAGATAGTAATTTACATAGCAAAAATCAAAGACAATAACAATGTTTTACTTTAAATTTATAATATAAATAGAAAAGAAATCTTAATAGCTTATATATATTAAGAGTCTAACGTTTGAAAGTTTTATCATTTCTTTCTTCTCCGTAAAATTATTATCTATCTAGCTATCTATCTATCTATCTATCTATCTATCTATCTATCTATCTATCTATCTATCTATCTATCTATCTATATATCTATCTATCTATATATATATTTATATATATATATATATATATATATATATATATATATATATATGTATGTATGTATGTATGTATGTATATTAGAAATAAAATTTGTTGATGTGTAAATTCAAAATAATTATTTATAATTTAGAAATACATTAAAAATGAATATATTTATTAATCATAATGTATTTAAAAATCGATCAAAAAATGTAAATACAATGTCTTTTGTATAAATATATATTTAAATCATCTCTCATGCACTTTAGATTAATAAACCAAAGTATTAAGAACCATATTGCTCAGATCATAATGTTGTTGCTTTAATGGAATACACTCATTTTTTCTCACTGATGTTAATAAAAATAAAAAGCAAATATTAAATTTTTCACATTTAATCTCAGTCATCTAAAGGAAAAAAATTTAATTTCAACATAGGTATTTATAGATAAGTATCTATTTTGAATTTTAAAATGTGATCCAATCGAGTAGGCCTTTAATTTGGCAAGAATCTGGTGAAGTATAATGATGAATATTTTATTAAATGAAAATATGTACTAAAAGTAATCAAATTAAAAAATCGCTCTACGAAGGTAGGCAATGAGTTTCACCAATTACTTCCATTTCTGATAAGGATATTTCCACTCTGTATTTTTACACTTACAATTATAATATATTTTAGACATTTATAGTTTATATTTTCATATGAAACCTTTTCAATTTTTATTTTTCAAGATAGGGTGATAAGGTAACTTATAAGATAAATGCTTTAAAATCAGTAAAAATAATGTATAAATTGATAAATTTGTTTTAAAATATTATAACCGTACGGCCTTTTCAATAATGTATCTACGAGATTTTAAATTTTTAAAATGTTATAAAATAAACAAACAAAAATTACTATTTCTTGGGATTAAAATATATTTACTCCAATGTAATAAATGAGTGCATTTTAAATAAAATAATAATTTTTCCTTTTAATCAGAACAAAGATCTTCTCTAAAAGTTATGGTACCACGCTTCGGAGTTCGTGTCGATAATACAATCACCTAAAAATCACAAGGCTTTTATTCTTAGTAAATTCAACAGGTTACAGAAAATTCCAGTAGTAGAAATTAAAATTTCACAACTCCAAATCTGTTAATACAGCGGCTAAACAGCTTTCAATCACAAAAGTCTCAAATACCTCACACTGACGATAGCTTCTATGCACTAGATTAACATTCAAGACTGGTCGTCTTCGTTAACTCCTTCTATGTTGGGAGCATTTATTCTTGGTATGAAGTTTTGCCAAGCTTCTGGAAGGTTCTAAGCTATCTCGCTTAATATGGGTTCTAGAGCTTCGGTGATGGATTTTTCCAAATGTATCTATTTCTCGCCGAGTTGCTAAGAATCTCGCCTATAAAGATCGCCAAGTCCTCAAATCTTTAGAATTGTCGTTTTTAACGTTGATACAATTAAATTTGAGTATTTTCGATTTGTCTAAAATATTTTAAGACAAACAGAAATGTTTATAATTTAAAACACTATAAGTACTAACTTAAAGGAATATATCTAAATGACAAATGTTTACTTATGTATAAGAATAATCTTTATGAATTTGTGTACTGCTAATATTAATTAATTATTAAAAATTATTTTTTAAATTTGTAATACTTTTAATATTTCTAATACCAAAATAAAATTATATGGTCCTAATTATATGACTACAATATAAACAAAAATTAGTTTTTTTAATATTCACTCACTAAACAACTATTGGTAGATTTGTTTATAAGTATAAGTGTCATCAAATCATTATTTTAAAATTTTAAGTACAGGAATAAATATTAATTTTAGAAGCCAATCGGAATTGTAGAGGTTGTAATTCAGTGCATTGTTAAAAATACCAATGTTATACGTACACACCAACACAACTATATTCACAATTTCTGTTGCAAAACGCAAAAAATATGCAGTCATTTAATACACTAATATTTGTGAGGTTGCAAAAGTTGCATGTAAATAAAGATATATATTTAAAATGTTTGGTATATTTTTTCCAGAAAAGAAGATATTTTATATTGCTTTCAGAATACATATGGTAGATTCTAATCAGAACTATAGAGTTGAACGTATATTGAAATAGAAATTTTAATTATAGATGTTTATATTATTAATTAATTAGAACATTTATATTAATTATAAATGGATTCATTTCTATCGATGTTTTTCAATGCCTCAGTTTTAATTTTTAATAATATGATTTAACAAATTGGGAAAACATTCTAATTAACAAAATAGTTATCCAGAAATTTATGTTTTTATTCAAATATCAGGGTTTCATAAGGAAAATAATATTATGTTTTTGTTGCAAAGTAGAATTGATGAAAAGTGGAAATTGTCTTAAATTTGATATATATATATATTTTCAGTAGATATTCCAAAAACTATATCTGTGTCTCCTGTGAACAAAAAATGTCCCAATAAAAAAAGGTATGTCTATTACCACGAATTTGTATTATTTAATCTGTTCAATCAGAATTACAAGTTTAAAATATTTTTACCATATATATATGATATCATTTCTTCGCACAGATAATTATATATATATATATAATTATCTGTGCGAAATAATTTAATGTGCACAGATAATTATATATATATATATATATATAATTATCTGTGCGAAGAAATGTGTTATTCGTTGCCTTACAGAATAAATAACATCCATATAAAGTTTGGTAGTGTACAATCGGACCAGGCACCTTACTGTGTAGCAATATAAATTTTAATATAAATATTTATTGGCTAAGAAATTTAATGTATATTGTAACAACCAATACACACAAACACACATTTTCATATGTGACTCTGTCACAGGTGATGATTTTATAATAAAATCTTAAAAGCAACAACAGTTTTAGTCGCATTCTTTTTATAAAAAATGCATGCATACATGGATCTATTAATGTCGATTACTAGCATCATAATGGGGTTTCATTCTTTTATTCTAGTTATGAATTTTATAAAAAAAATCTTTAGAATTTCTTTGTGACTCTGTGTGTTTTTTCCTCTTGTTGTCACAAATCATGAAAAAAAGCCAAAATAGTAATATCTTGATTTTTTGGTGATTGATGACTTTCCTAAAATCATAATAAAATTGCATAATGTTTGTTTGTTGATTTTTCCTGCAGCATGATAAATACACTTTTCTTTAATGAATGTAATTTGACGTCATCTTGCCACATAAGAAATTCAGTTTTGTTCTTATTTTTCTAATTTATTACTTATTTTTATGAAAAAAAAATTTACTTTACCTCTACCAAGTGTTTTGTTCCACTCGAAGTATTTAAACTCAGCATTTCACAACTAGTCAGCTTTACTTATGAAATTCACTTATTTTCTAAACAATCTATCACACATCTATGTAACGTGTCATGTTAAATGTTGAATTTTTAGTACATTTATATAAATTCTAATTCCCATTGGTTCACTTACATAGTTGTTTATTTCAAATCTCTTGATATGATTTACTTAAAATATTATTTTAAACACAAATTAGCACTCCATATTGAATTTATTAAAACATTTTAACATAAATTTATTTTGACATAAATTTATTTTAACATAAATTTATGTGACTGTTAAAAATATTTTTTGATCTGTCAAAAATATCAATCGTTTTAATACATTATAAAGAACGGAGACAACTTCTTCTCAGAACAACTTTCATTTGCTTAAAGAATGATACAATATTTCCATCATTTTGTAAAATCAAACAGTTAACTTGTTTATTACTTTATAAAAATGATCCTCTAAGAAAACAAAGAAGAAAATTCATTAAGAGATGTCTTACAAGTGTTTTGTTTATAATTAAGAGAATTCAATGTATATCATGTTTAACATAATAAATATTTTGATATGATTTTAACTAATTATAATGTAATGAATATTTATAAGTAAGAAACTTTCCATTGTTATTAATTTTGTGATTTCAGAACTTATTTATGCAATTCCATAATATCTTTATTTATTAAGATTAATATTTTTTATTATTAATTAATATTGTTTAATATTTATTTAATATTGACAATTCATTTGAATGCTATACTTCATTATCTCTTCAATAAGTTTAAACTCATTACAAATTTATATAAATTTATACAAATTTATATAAGGTTTTTGGTAACACATAATTAATAAATTTGGTCCTGCTTAAAATAATTTGACTGCAGAAATTAATGACACAAGTTATAAAAAAACTCATTCCAATAAATAAAAAATTCGTTAAGGTCAAAAAATTTCAATTTATCCTTCCTTGTTAAATAATACATTTAAAGTAATTATAATCAATATAAAGAAATCTGGAAAAAGGGATAAGTGGAAAAAATGTTTCAATTCTTTTTTCTTTATTAGCATTATTTATTTTCCGTTTTTTATGCCTTTACACGGAGCTGAATTTAGTTTTTAATCACTTAGTGTAAGTCTGTATTTTTTTATCTTTAATTATTTTTTTATGAAATGGTTTTTTTATTTTTTTGTAAAAAGTATATTTTAAATTAACATTTTCAAATTTTTTTGCTAGAAATTCTGACAGATTTGGTTTCCCAAGTTGATTTTTAATATAAGCATCACATTTCTTTTTACAATTGATGACACTATTTCTACATTAATTAAATTTAATTTATCTCTTGCGATTATTATTTTTATTTTACAATCACATAAATAATTTGACCTTTGCAAATTGTTTTAGTTATTTGTTCGACATTAATCAGGGAATAATTGAAACAGAAATTAAAATGATTAACTTGAAATTTTTTCCCAGTGAAATTCTTAACATTATTCAAACGTTAAGGCATTAAAACATTGAAATATTATTATAAACATATTTATTAATAATTCATTTTATTAATGAACAAATTAAAGTTATTTAACTAATTATTAATGATTAAAGTGATTACTATTAGATTTAAATTTTCCATAAATATATCTTAAATTCGTTTACAGTAGCTTATTAAGTATTACCAAGACTATTATACAAACTAATGTTTTACTAAAATCAATTAATATTATCATTGTCGTTAGAACAAAAATGTTTCTATTTAAATAAGTACTACCAAAAAATTAAAATGGTAAAACCCCTTGTTCAAAATTAGAATTTTTTAAAGAATATTCGAATTAGAAAACCAATATATGAAGTTTAAAACTTTCATAACATGTTGTTAATTTTCTGCTAAAACTATTTTTGGTAAAATATTGATACCATAAAATGTATTTATCAAAAACTATTTTGCAATATCAAAAATGGTGACCCATAATTGGAAATGTAAATTATACGTAAACGTGTTTGAATAATTTTTAAAGAAACTGCAAATAAAAAAAGATAAGTTTATTTGAAGAAACTTATTGCTTGGAATTGATGTATGCTACACAGCTTATTTATTACAACGAATTATTACAAATTTTAAGAGATTCATTGTTGAAACACCATCAAATACATAATAATATTGAGTTTTTGTATGTATTATTGCTTCAACTTATTTTTATTTTTTGGTTATCACACAATTTTTAAGAATGAACTTAATTTTTGAACCGATTATTTTTTCAAGTTCTGTAAAAATCATAAACTAGTACATTACTAACTTCATATATAGTTAACTTAATATTAATATGTCATGTTAGCTTTTTATGAAGTTATAATAAGTTTTATAAAATTAATAATGAGCCATTTGTAAAAAAATACAAATATTTTTAGAAAAATTAGCGTACACGTAAATTGTTGCATTTTCGTACCTTTGGTATTATGCAGAATACATCGTCGTATTACGTATTTATTCTGGCAATGCTTTTTATAACAAAAAGAAACAAAACTATCTTTTCACACCCTATCTCATAATATATGCACTAACAATATGTGCATAAACATAACTTTTATGACAATATTTATCTTTATGTCAACATAAATCATAACTTTTAGGACAATATGAAATATAAACTAAATTATAAACTCTTTCATACTGTTAATGAATTTTTTCTAACAAGATTTTATATTTAAAAATATGACTTTCCATAGTAAGAAAATTAAACCTTTATTACATCACAATTTTAACTAAAATCTCAGAAACTGATCATAATTTGTGTTCGTATCATTTATAGTTAGCTTTTCGTATTGACATTATTCTGACATTACATATCACTTTCGAATACATATTATTCGAAGTTTAAAAGTAATTTTGCAAGTTTTAGTCCTATTATAATTACAAAAGTATGTATAATGTCATTTCTTTACTTTCATTCAAATAGAATCAATATAAAAATGTGGAGCAGTTTAAATTGCGGTGCATAATTCACTCCTGTTTATTCTGTTTTTATATTATTTTATTCGATTATTTAATATTTTCTTTTTAATAACAAATTTATAGTAAAATTTATTTTTTAATAATTATTTTCTTTCATTACACACAAAATTTTTCATTAAATAACAAATGATGAAAATACTTGAAATTGTATTATTTGCTTTAGGACTATTATTCCTTGAGAAGATTTTTCACATCATATGTAAATATAAAATAAATTAGCTATTTAATTTATTTTAATTTATAACAATTTTTGAATGTTTTTCATTTTTAATTTGAAAAATATAGAAGGAATGCCTTTCAAATCAAACTTTTCACCACAAACTTCTTAGACGTAAATTGAAAACATTTCTCTGGTAAAAGTTACAAATTTCTTTTTCTAATTCTAGAGCTAAAAAATATTTTGATTATCAAAGTTACAATAATTAGATTACTAAGAACCATATTTTTAAAAGAATATGTAAAACAAAAACAATTTGTGTTGTTAAAAATTATAAGTTTCATGAAAAATGTTGTATCTTTCAAATTTTAGTTCAATTGCACCACAAACTATTTTTATTGAATCATTTTTAGATAGAATTTCATATTGTTTAGATGTTAAGTATAGTTAAAGGTCAGAATGGAAAATAAGAATAATATTATATATTGTTGCAAAAGACAATTTTGCAAATTCATTACAAAAATGAAAATGAAATATTTTTCTCCCAGAAAAAAAATCAAGAATTATATTTTTTTTATTTTGTTGAGAAAAGCGTATTTTTCTTTATTTGGTGACTTTTATTATTACTGAAATATTTTTCAACTAAAACCATTTTCGTCAACTAAGAATGTTTCCTCCACGTTAACGAAAAGAAATTACACATTATTTTGTCATTTTTTTTCAATGAAAATATGGAAACTATCTAGAAATGTAATGAAAAGTCGAAATAAAATCTTTTATTTCAGTTTTCTTCGTTGCTTTTGTTATTTTTAAAAATGCAAATATTTTTGTTGTGACACTGTGGGAAAATAAATATACAGATTCTATTCTTAAATAAAAATAATAGTACACGTTATGGAAAAACCTCACACAATGTTTTTTTATAAACTCATTAACAGATTTAATGTTTCATCCAGCTATTGTATGCATTTTAGCTATTTATATTTTGTGATATAAATGTGAAAATTATGCACATTTTTTATCCAGATGAATTAAATATTTAAATTATTACATAGTTCCAAAAATATTTAAATCATAAACAAATATTCTACGGAGATTTATTTTAAGTATAATATCATAGAAAACAATCTTATAAATTAGTTAGGCTTCAAATTAAAAAAAAAGAAGCATAATAGTTCTTAATTTTGTGTATATCTCTATTTGCTAAGTGTGTACTTAAGTTCTTCAAATTTTTAGTAGAATGTTGCAAGACATTTGAATATTTTATAACTAACCAACTTATTTGGATTTCAAATTCAATTGCTCATATTTTTTTATAATCAATGAGATATTAGCAAAAACCAATTAGGTAAATTTATTTGATTTCACTTTCATTGAAATTTAATTTCGTTAATAATTTTTGATTTTTAATTAAGCTATATATTTTTAAGTTATGTTACAAAATGGCTTCTCTTAATAATAAATTTCAATCAATTAATCTTCTTAAGTAATTGAACCTAAAATATAGATGTATAGTACTAAAACGTACCACACATTGACATTCTTAAATCAAACAGTTGTAAAAAATCTATAATTTCACAACATGTACAAGAAATATTGGAGCAGAAATAAATGTAGTATAACTTGCTGTTTTTGTCATAATCTATATACTTTTGTCTTGAGTAATGAGACTTTTAAATACAAAGTGATTGTTTCGAAAAAGAACAAAAAATTAATTTACTTTGCTGCATTTTGATGTTTCTCTAAGAACTGAAAGTTACATAATAAGCATCAATGATAAAGCTCATACTTTCCATGGTATATTTCGAAATAGTGGAGCCTAATTTTGAACAATGCATTGTGATTTACAAATGCTTAGATACAGGAGTAATAAAACCATGAGATATTAATATTGATATTTAATTAATCTATGAGTTATATTTTTATCTTATGTTATAAAATTGCGTCTCCTAATAATAAATTTCAATCAAGTAATCTAATTAAGTAATTAAAGCTAAAAATTACATCTATATCACACATCGACATTTTTAAATCAAACAGTAGTTAAAAATCTATAATTTCACAGCATGTATAAGAAATAGTGGAGAAGAAATAAATGTAGCATAACTAGCTGTTTTTGCCATAATCTATATACTTTTGTATTCTTTTCCAATCAAACTTTTTAGTCTTTATTTGGAATAACGTCGAAATTCAGTCATTAAGGGTATTGTAACATTACAATAAATTTTTATCCTCTGATATATTTGCGTCATCATGAGACTTTTAAATAAAAGACGGTGGTTTCAAGAACTAACAGAAAGCTAATTTATTTTGCTGCATTTTGATGTCTCTTTGTGAACTGAAAGCTACATAATAAGCATCGATGTTAAAGATCATACATTCCATGGTATGTTTCGCAATAGTGGAGCCTAATTTTGAACAATGTATTGGGACTTACAATTGTTTAGATACAGGAGTAATGAAACCATGAGATATTAAAATTGATATTTAATTAATCTATGAGGTATATTTTTATGTTATATTATAAAATGGCGTCTCCTAATGATAAATTTCAATCAAGTAATCTGCTTAAGTAATTAGAGCTAAAAAATAACTTTTAATCTAACTAATAACTTAAAAAATTTATAGTCTTTATTTGAATGAGATTTGAAATTCAGTCATTACGGGTATTGTAACATTACAATAATTTTTTATCCCCTGATATATTTGTATCATCATGAGACATCGAAATACAAGGCGATTGTTTCGAGAGCTAACAGAAAACCAATTTGGCTCAGATTTACTGTACAGTCGCTCTTGGCGTGATTTCCTAAAGTTGACAATAAATAACATTTTTTGGCAACCCAACCAATTCTGACCAATCAAAATGAGGGATTCCAACCAATGAAAAAATGGGAATTTTGATAAAATGGGAACCACCAATAAAAAATGGAATATTCTGTTTATTTTCAGACCTCGCTTGTCCTGATTGGCGAGGTTGGCAAAGTTTTTGGCAATTTTTTGAAAAATTGTCAAGAGCGGCCATTAATTTTTACGAACTAATTAATTTTGCTGCATTTTGACGTCTCTTTGTGAACTGAATAATGAGGATCGATGATAAAGCTCATACATTCCATGGTATGTTTCGAAATAGTGGAGCTTAATTTTGAACAATGTATTGTGACTTACAATGGTTTATATACAGGAGTAATGGAACCATGAGAGAAGAGGATAAGAGCAATGAAATCACATTCCACACAGTCTGTCATTTGATCTCAACAACTTTTGAATAAACCAAGATGACAGTTGTGTTTCTACTTTCCGCAAGTAACTTATCAAGACTACTTTAGAATATAATCTTAGTTTCCTTGTTCGTGATATGTGAATGTAACCCTTTATTTATGAAAATTTCAGTATAGAATTAATTATAAGAGTAAAATATTAAAAAAAAACTATTGACAATTTTCGATAAATATAGTCTGTGTACTTCACTGTGACGAATTTTTACTTTCATATTGTTTACCACATCAAATTTAGTAAGATTCACTGTCTTTATTAATTTGTTTAATATTAAATTATCTTACTACAAAAATTCACAATGCCATTTTTTTAACTAGCCGGTCTCTTTCTGGATTTTATTTGGTTGATAAATAATAAACTACAAAATAAATTGTTCAATTTCTAAATAAATCGAAGCATTATTATTATCAGAATACATTTTTGATAACATTTTTAACTATTTGTAAGATTTTACGATATTCATTTACATTAGTTCGTTTTAGCATTAGTATCTTTGATAAGATTTTTTCTATCGAGATAGTTGGTGATCTCTATAAAATAAAAAAAACACTTATAAAGAATAATACAAAGACTTTTTTCATGAAATATTTTAATTGTTTACATTAAGTGAATAACATAAAATGTAGATAATTTAAATTTCAGTTTCGAAATGTTATAGATAGTAGTTTATTTATCTTTTTGTATCTAGTTGAAGGAATTTACCCAGTTATGAACTAAAAAGACAAACATGACGTTAATGTAATGGAAACAGAAGTAAATCATCCAGTGTATATTTGTAATAAAATATATTATAATATATTATTGTAAAATAAAATATATTATAAATTAAATTCTCATGGCAATATTTATGTATCGAGAATTATCTTGATTAACTATGTATTGAAAGTGGTTTATGGTTTTTAAAAATTTTCTTTAGTTACAAATTTATTAAACAAATATGTTGATACTGTATATTCATTCTAATCCCTTTTGTGACCAGTGACATATTGGAATAGGCGAAAATTCAATCATTAAGAAAAAGCAATTTTTATCTCATTTTTGTCAAATAAAGAATGGGAGGTGCATAACTGTAAATATCTTTTTCTATTCCAAGTGATAATGCATAATGCATAGATACAAAGTGAACCAAACAATTTATTCTTCAAATTATACATGGCTATAAGAAACTATACATGGCGTTCAAATCAGTGTTAATTATTTTTTCAATTGATTGTATACCTTGTAATCAAAATTTTAAAATTACATGAAATATTTTATTTTTAGTTAAGTAAAAATCAACATTTGATTCCAAAACAAGATAATCCTTTTCTTTCTAAAAACTACTTTCAAGCCTTAAAGAATTGTTCTTTTATTTCTTATACTTCATATTCTTGAGCGTATAGCATTAAAACAAATTATGTTCCAAAATAGTATAAAAGTATGGAATGAGTATTGATGACTAAAGCAATAATTTGATTCAAGACGTCTCTTAAACATTTAACTGGAGCCACGGTGGCCTGGTTGGTAAGGGCATCGTTCTCGATATCAAACGGTGGTCAGTTCGAATCCCGGCTTAGCCGAAGATCCATCGTGTTCACAATTGCGACTGGGGCACGTTAAATCCGTCGGGTCGCAATGTCCTCCATGTTCCCTTACAAATTAATACCTCTTGGGGTGGTGGGAGCCAGGCTTTGGGTCTTCACTGGTTTCAATCTCTAAATTAGAAGATTTAGGTGGTGCTGCCATCTATGAGCCAAAAGTTGTACTTCCACCGTCGTATGAGGGTCCTCTATTAATAAAAAAAAAACTGATGACGCTCCTTCTCTGACTTCATTAGCCTATTCTCTCTGAAGTGCGGCCTTGGCGTTGCCAAGTGTCATTAACAACAACAAACATTTAACTTGAAAAGATATCTAAAATTTGTACTTTTTTATGAAAACTCAAAATATAAGATGGGTTTATATGGAAGTATGAATTATAAAAGTACAAACAAACAACTAGTTATTCTCTCAGATTACATTTGCTTTTCCTGAAAAAAATATTTCAAACCAATAAAAAAAATGAAGTAAACCAGTCAGCTTTGACATTTCTTTGAAAATAGATTGAAGACTAAAAATCTCAGTCACGTAAATTTCAAGAGTACATATAGCGAGTTTTATGAAAAGGAACTAAAAATCAGAAACAAGGATCAGCTTAGTGTTAAGGGAAAGAAAGAAAGATTCTAAATTGCATCAAGAGAACGCGACGAACATAGAGATTCTCAGTATCGTCCAATATCATAAAAAATTTAGAAAAAGAAAAAGACATATTGAATCTGAGTTCGAAGATTAAAAAATATATCTATCTCTAGAGTCCTATAGATTTGGATTAATGGTTCTACAGTTGAGATGATATTAGTTTTTCTTGTTCAAATAGTGTTATTGTGTTTCTTTTTTTCAGTTTCTTGTGTCTGTTTTTAAAATATCTCTAGCTCATTTAATATTCCTAAGATTTGCGTGCATTCGCAAGTATTGTATTTATGAAAATTGAAAGCTTTACTACTTTATTTATAGGAAACCGTGGAAATATATATTTTTTTTAAATAGGTGAATATTTCTTAATTGATATACAGATATATCTATAAATGTATAACTAATTATACACAAAGAATGATGGTTAGAAAACACAAGTAAATATGTTTGCTTTTATTGTTGTAAAAGATTGCAAAAAAATGTTATGAAAAAAATCATTTCATATTGTTTAAATATTAAGTTGACACACAATTGAGCGATTTATAAATAAATATTTTAATATTCAGATAAAAGACAATTTTTAAGAAATGAAAATTTTTTAACTTTTTCAAATAAAATTTTTGGACATTTTCATGCAACAATTATTGAATACATATTAATGAAAATTATATTGTTGTTTTAGAGAGGAAGAATTATAAAATATTGTTTCTTTTATTTGAATAAATAGTTTTTAATTTACAAAAGGAAGAAGAATTATTAAATGCAATACTTAAGGTTTTAAAACTAAAAAAATAAAAAAAAAAAACGATCAAAATTTTAGTTTATTTTTTCTAAATCAAATATCGAGAATATAGAATAAAACAAGTTGATTGACAACACATCTAGTGTGTTCGAATCCCAGCTTATTCGAAGATCTGTCGTGCTCACTAATAACAACAAGGGCGCGTATAATATGTCGTGGCTGGGATGTCCTTCATTTTCCCATTCCAAATTGTCAACTTTCGGAATGCCTTAGGTGTTCTTTGGCTTCCTATCTCAAAATTGGAATCCTAGATGGTGCTGCCATCTTTGAGCCAAAGTAGTACTTCCACCCTCATAAGGTACTCTGTTCTAAAATGGAAGACACTATTTCTGATTTCATTCTTTCAGTTCATGATGGGTGGGCTTCATTTTGAAAAGTATCATAAATAACAACGACAACACATCTGATTTTCATTTCATTCGTTTAACAACATATTTCAGTACGCATTCTAAACAAAACATATGGTAATTATTTAAATTAAATAAATTATTATACCTTAAATGTGAGAGATCCTATCTATCTTGATTATATATTTGTTAAAATTCTATTATTCATAATATAAATTAATAAGAATAAAATATTATTTAATTGTTTCCCAAAAAGCACAAAGTTTTGAACAATTTTAAATAATTATAATCCAAAGACTCATATACATATCTTAACACAATCATAACTTTTTTTAAATTTCAAAAAAAGTGCATCGCTTCTGTTTTAGCATCGATCACAAAGATATTTACAGAATGAAATTACAATTTTTTCAAAATTTTATTTATTATATATAAAAATTCAAATTTAATGTATATTTAAAATTCAAAAGAATACAAATATAAATGAACTTAAATAATACTTAAAATTAAATAATTATTCCTTCGGTATTCTACTGTTTTCAAATGTTGACTTTAACAAAATTAAATCAAATAATTTATTATTTTTATCAGAAGTATAGTTAATAAATTAATCAAATGATAAATGCTTCTCCATATCATGGCAAACATAAGTAAGGTACAAGTTGGGTGTAAATTTTATTGTTATATCAAAACTAATTACAAATATCAGTTCTAAATATCCCTATATCTGTCCGAAAATATATACTAAATGATAAATAAAACCTGCAAAAGTTTCAATTAATTGAAATTAGAAATATGAGAAACATCAATAGTAATTTTTCATATTTTATTACTGAATACATTAAAACTTTATAAGTATATTAAAGTCATCACATGGTATTTAGTGTAGGTTTTAAGACACTTATTTATTTTATATTCACATTTTCCAAGTCAAGATCATAATTTAAATTATTTTTGTTGTCATTGTGAGTAAGAATTTGAGCACGTCTTTACAAATTTCATATAAATATAATAATTAGATTTAAAAAAAATTCGGAGACAATGTTTTACTGAAAATAAAATATAAATTTAGTAATTATGAGCAAAATGAGATTGTGACTAATAACAAACATTATTGAGATCTGGTTTCAACATTATCAATCGTACCTGAACATTTTTATTTTTAATCACCTTAAAATGGTTAGTAATTTTTGCCTTGTCTTTAATGAACAAATAGCAGAGTGGTAAGCAAAACAAAATTGATAGATAATTCATATTTTTTAAGTTTTTTGTTACTCTACTCTTACATGCTCAGAGAAAAGAGATTATTTAAACAGCTATAATTCTTATTATAAAATAAAATTAAATTTATAATAAAAAAAAATCTATAATAAAACTCAATGACAAGCACTTTTTATCAATTGAAGAAAACTTTGTTGTAATGAGTAAGTTATGAAAAACAAATAAATAAACTAATACATATTGGAAACTAGCTAATATATTTTCAACATTTGTATGTGTAAATATCAATAATACTCATAATAAAACCATTTAAATATATTGAAATTATCGAAAAAAATAGCTATTAGTCTATTATCGAAAAAAATAGCTATTAGAAAAAAATAGCTATCGTTCTCTATAACAGAAGATTGTGAGTTTAAATCCCTACCCAATCTAACATACTTCGTATTTGTTTATGGTAGATGAATAACGTTAAATATGTCATTGTCTAAATGTCTTCTATGTGTAATGATATCTCTCGCTTGACAGGCCAAGTAGGAATATCTTATGCTTGGTGGTCCCTATTTCTAAATTAAGAAGAACTATCAATTTTTAGGGTATGATAGCATACTCACATACTCAATGGGTGCCTTACTGTATAAAGTGTTCGGCCTATTGTGATGAGTGGTGTAAATCCTAATAGCGTGGGTGTTATACAAAAAGTTTTTTTTTTTTTAAATATTTTTATAAATGGTTGTTTTTAATTGAATACGTTACTTGTATATACATTACAAGCATGAAAGGAAAAATTCCAGTTAATAACATAATACTATTAAACTTTGAAAATAATAGATAAATGGCTCAGGTTTTAATAAAAGAAGATTTTAACTCTTATAAATAATCTCCTACTTATGCAGAGTCAGGACTTTCCTATCAAATACATAATATATATAAAATTTAAATAATTTTGAAATTTTAAGCTTAATATTAGTTTATATGTCACGTTTTAGATTCTTAAAATTGAGTTGTAAATTGTGATAAAATTATTTGAGATTTTCAAAAATATTACTGTTATATATTACTACTATAATACACTGTTTTGAGAAAATCTGTGTGTTTATGCATTTAATTCTTGCATAACTTCAGATTTATTCACAATTGAATGTGAGCCATAAAAGAAGATTTTAAATTATTCGTAAGTGAGTAGACATTATTTCCTCCTACTTTAGTTATAAATGTATATGAGCATTTATAATAAATTTTCTCTCTATTGTTTACGAGTGAGAATTTATGAGGCTAATAATTTCATCATAATGCGCGAATAAAATGTATCTTTTAAGTATGTATTTGAACTGCGATATTTGTGGCTATACATTATTATTGAAATAAATTGAACGGTAAATTAACTGTAAATTATTAAAATTATATGGAGCCCATGAAGTGTTATAAAATAAATAAATGAAGGTACTATGTCAATTATTCTCAGCATAAATATTGATTTTAAATAAGTATGGAATATTTTTGCTATATTGAAACTGGTAGCTACCATAATAATTAGAACTAATAATTAATACAATTGGCGGCTATAGCTTTAATATATGCAATTTAATATATGCAATTTAATTATATGCAATTTAAATACATAAAATATTTTTACAGTACAAGTACAATTTAATTTTTATTGAACGCAATTTTTAAGAATACAATAGAAAAAGTAAATTAGATTAGAAGTAATATATATTTTTATGCTTAATAATCTATTATTATTCATTTATATAAATTATTCATCTGATGGCTAAATATGATTTAGATTTATTGATCATTAATTGAGAGTTTTTACAGTTTAATTAATTATTTTCTTTGCTTTTATAGCAAATTTTGAATAAACCACCATAAAGTAGATATATGATAGAGATTTATATAACTATTATATTTACTTTACAATGATATGAAATTCATTACTGGGTGTATGTAATTCTTAGTTAAAATTAAAATCAGATTTTTATGTTTTATAGATAAAAATATTAAAATTATGATAAATGCAAACTTATCTTATCACTATAGAAACATTTTTAAAAAGAAATAATGAACATTTTATTTATTTATTTATTATTTCCTTTTTTTTTTGATGATGAATGATTTGTTTTTTTATAATTGCGACTAGATTATTCCTTTTCCAATTGCTAGAACACCGTATGTTAGAGATGTGTCCACATGAATTTTGGTGTACAAAAGTCAATCATCTGGTATGACATGAATTTAAAAGAACAGGTTGACAGCTCAGGAGTGATCTCGTCACCTAGCCTTGGTTCAAGATTATAAAGCACTTCTTGACAGGAGAATAAATACATTTATTAATTTAACGATACAGTCGGACTACCTGCACAACTATGTAAGTATACCATTAAAATATTTACTATGTTTTGATAAATAAAATGAATCCTACAGTATAACATGAAACTATACTGCTAAGAAAATAGAACATACTTAATTATTATTAAGTTTAATTAGAGTTAAATACATTTAAGTTAAAATAACAAATTGGTTTTTAAATATGAATCTAAAATAATATTGTAACATTGTGTATAAAAAAGTATTGGAACACACTTTAAAGTTAAACTAGGAAAATAAATTATTATAATTTGTGTTTATAAAAATTAAAGAAATGTATAAACTTTCATAAAACAATTAATACAGTTTTCAATATTCATATAAATTGAAAATGCAATTATATAGCTACAAAATTTCTTTAACGTCTATTGAATATTAGTCATTTTTTATTTATAAAATACATATAAATTTGTTAAATATTTATTTATATTTTGATCGACAATGCACAATTAAAGAGTGGCCCCATATACATAAGTTTAATATTTTACTATTTCAACCTACTATGCACTTCCTTTACAAGAAAAATCTTGCATTAAAGAAAATTAAAAACTCAGCGAAGTATATCCTCTTAAGGAATAAAGTAACATATTTTTACAAACTTTTTGCCATAAATTTTTACAATAACTAAGGGATATTTTATTTAAAAATTCTATTTTCCGTCTAATATTTTCATTTCATAAAATCTCCCATAAGAATCTAAAGCTTGGTAAGTAATTTGAGCAAACAATTTTTCTCAGATCAATTTTAAATTCTGCTATCTTCATAAGTCACGGTTGGGAAATTATTAATGAGACTTCTTAAAAAGTTTCTTCATCAGAAAAAATTAAAATATGAAGATATATGATAAAAGTGAAAATTATGCTCTTATTTTTACCAAAGGATTACTGAATCCACAATGGTTAGAAACATTATTAATTCTTAGTATTAAAATTCTTAAAGCTGCGGAATTTATAAAAATGTATATTTCAATTTATAGCACTTGAATATTTATATAATAATTTTTCAGTTACTTTAAACTTGCAATATCAACATCTTAACTTAATTAAAAAAATTTTAATTTCAAAATGTATAATTAATATTATACCTTATTATATAATGACACGTATAATAAACTAATCTATTATGACATATAGCATGAGTTATACACACACATATATGAGTCAATGTAAGATAGTTATTTTACTTGAAAATCTTAGATTGGTGTTAGGCATAAGAGAGTTTGCTAGTATGAACAGGCAACTATTAGCTGCTCTGACGCTTTCATTCAATGAGAAATCATGATTAGATCTAATATCATATATAACGTATAAAAGTAACTCTTAAAAATTTGAACCTTAGTCATGCGTATAAATATGTTAAAAGTTAAAGTTACAGAGATACAAGAATAAGATGGAATATAAACTAATATATATGAGAAATAAAATGACAGCTGTTTGAAATTCAAAACAAGACAAGGCGTAGGTAAATATAAAATGTCATTGCAAACAAACAGTTCAACTAATGGTCAATTGTTAAGATATCCTATTCACATGTGTTTTCTAAGATGCCGTCAACATGAATATAGTTCGCAGGATGCTTATTATAAAATCTTGTTTCCACATAAGACATTCGTGTAATGCTTTTTGGGTTAGGTTAGGCTGCTAATCATATCATATGTCAATATAATGAAATAGCATCAAATGTAAATGGAGTTATTTAAAATGAAAGTCAAATAAAAAATAAAAATTAAATATAAAAAAAATGATTAAATATTTGAAGGAAAATCTTTATTATGTTTTTAAATGTGTTTCATTATTATATAGTTATTTATTGATGCTATACAAAAAGCATTTGCATTTTCAAATATAAATTCCATAAGATTTTATATTTTCACATTTTATTTTTGTCTAATAGACACAAGACAAGTTTTTCTAATAGACAAGACAATCAAGACAATGTTTTTATAAAATTTGAATATATTAATTCTTACGTAAAATCCTTGCTTCACTACTTATCCAATGTTTTTTTAGGTTCATCTTAAAATTCAACGAAAAATTAAATATCAAAGAAAATATCTTCCTTAGAAACATGTTATAGAAATGGTCAGAAAAACAAAGTATGAGCATATTGTTTTGCAATGTATAAAACTTATCCAGAATCGTAATCGATAATTTACCATTTATCATGGACTTATGATTATGTGCATTGGGAAAAAATTCTCAGAGCCCCCGAGTTTTGATGTAGTCTAAATATAGAAAAATTTGAGCATTAGGACTATAAACTTTTCAAATTCACCAAATTCGTATTAAAATGGAAAATAAAACTGAATTCAGAAAGAATAAGAAGCTTATTATCTTGTGAAAAGAAAAGACATATATTTCCTTTCAGCTCTTGAAGTCTTATATACTTGGATTATTGGTTTTTTCCTTAGACGTAGACTAGATTCTTTATTCTTACTTCGTTTTGGATTTTGTTAGAATTATTATTCTTTTTCTACTATATTTTGAGGCATATAAGTATTTTCCCTATTTTTATCAAAACTTAAAAATTAGGATTACCTTCTTCAAGAAAAAATTTACAGTTTAAAATTATATAGATTTGTAATAGACAAATTCCTACGAATGTCATATGAGTTTTACCATTGACAATGTTTTTTCATTGCATAAAAATTAAAATTTTAGTTAAAGAAATATATATTTTTATTTTTTATCATTCTTCTATGTTAATGTTAATTTTAAAAAATAGGAATGCATGTTTTTAAATTAACAGTGTGTAAAAAAATGAAAATCCAAATTTAGAGTTAATATGAATCAAACATAAGATTACTAAAAATCTTTCACGTTATTTTTATAATATAACTTGTCAAATTTTAAATAAGTAAAATCTTAATTTTATAAGAAACAAAATATCAATACCAATTAATGTTTAAGGATTACATTGATATAATAATTAAAAATTTAATCTATACAATATAAAAAATGCGCTTTAAGACAATAGATGCAAACAATTCAAAAACAAAAATAAATAAGCAGCTTGGGAATTATACTGTACAATTTTTATAAATTTAAGGTTTTGAAGTAATATAAGCTAAAAATATTCATAAAAACAACATTTTTTTAAATAAATTTAAATATCTACAAAGGCCTCACATTCCATACTTTTGTGATTTTTGTCTAAATACAGGAGGATTGCATTTAGATTCAATTATCACTGCAAAACTGTATTCCCACCTTGAGGTACTCCTATTATTGTACATTCTGTTATACAACTCAAGCAATTTAAAGTGTTTCCAAAATAAACATAAAGACATATATTACTGGAGGTATAAGTACAAGCATCAGGTCCATTTAATCCAGTTTGCCAATTTGTGTATTCTCCACTTGAGTAATTACAAATAATATTTACTCTTAATACAACGCTATGCAACCGCAGTATTCTGATTGGCAAAGAGTTCAATCTCATTATCGACGAATTGTAAGTACGAATCACAATTAAATTGAAAAAAAATTCGTGTTCTATAAAGGCATCTTCGGTGCGTATAATAGGTCGTAGTACAATTTCCTCCAAAAGGAACTACTTTTTTGGAGAGGCAGGTCAAATATTGTAGGATTCTTCTGTTTGAACAATTTTTTTTAAATTATGAAGATTAGGTATCAGATTATTTCCTTGTACATCAATCTTTTAAGCTTTGTTTGCAATAGTGATCTGGGGAGAGCAAGTTTATA
>JAPDSC010100781.1:319523-340969 GCA_026290005.1 Latrodectus geometricus | reverse complement strand
AATATTTATTAGCTAGAAGAAAATCATTTTTCATTTTCGTGAAAAAACATTTTCGTACAACCTAATATAGATGTATTAAATTATATATCTTTACATACACTTACTCGTATTACTATGGAATCATAATAGTTTACTTGCATCAAACTGTGCCCCATTTAACGTTATTATGCAAGAGCATTAAAATTATATAAATTCTAAAAATTGATAAAAATTGAAAAAATATAAGTATTATTTAATGAATAAAAAATTTATTTTAAGAGTATCTTAAAAATTTCTGCTAGCAAATTAAACAATATTTAACTAAACCGTAGTTGGTATTTAACAAATTTGAAAACAGATACATAATTGGTCTTACTTGAAAAACTTCAACCGATTACCTGTACTTAAGATTACAGATGAAATTGGGTTAACATGAGTAGTGAACTCTTGGTCATCACGAATATCTACATAAATGGATTTATGTACATATTCGTCTATCCATTGGTCTCTATTAAAAACATTTTTTGTAATCTTCGTATTTGCATACAAGTTCTGAAAGATTGATACTTTGCTTAAATACTGAATATACAGAGAATATAATTTCCTAAATCTCTAAAGGCTTAATGAAACTCCTCAGATGAAAACTTTCAGCAAACTTACGTTTTTTATCAAAATTACTTGAAAACTAATGATTATTATTTCGAAGAAAAGTTTATTAATTTAATATTTTTATATTTTCATATTTATAAAATATTTTTATATTTTCAGCCTCTATTTTTTAAATATGTAAAAATACGAAACATTAAAATTTAATTAATATTTTTAATAATTTAACTTTTAAAGTAATTAATACAAATTTTTATAATAGAATTTTTTAATTTTTTCTTGAATTATATCTAAAATAATAAATAGTATAATAATCAAGAATCGTTCTAAAACGTTCTTAAATTTAAAAAAAATTGATTTTCTGATTAATCATTTACAATATATTTTTCATTTAAATGATGAAATAATCAATCTGCTTTGTTTCAAAAATGTTAAAAGGTAAGTAATACCTTTATTTCTAAATTTTTTATCTTTATTCTCTCTTGTAAAAACTTGTTGGTATTTTCAAAATTTCAAATTTCCACTAAGCGATCAATAAATATTTTAAGAATTCATATTTATTCGCCTTTGATCACTCTACAGCAAATAATTCTCAACTGAAGAAATAAAATTTTATTTGGAAAATACTTTAAAAAATTTAATTACAAAAGTACACAAGAAAAAACAAGTTTATATCTACTTAAGTAAATGAGAAGTTGTGTACATCACATGAATATTTAAAGAAATTATTCATTTCTTAGTTTACGTTTACAAACGTTAAAAGATATAATTATTAATAATTTAATTATACTTCTCTTAGCAGAAAATTATCTTTAGTAGATTTAAAAACAAGAATAAATTATACGAAAATACGTTTCCTTCTATTTTTGTTATCAAAAGCTTTGGATTTCTACTTAAATTAATGAAATTTGAAATTTAATGAATAGTTTCCATTAAAAAATCTACATAATATTTTTAAATACAAATGTAAATATATAAATATTTCTCCATATATATATATATATATATATATATATATATATATATATATATATATATATATATATATATATATATATATACCGATATTAATATTATTTGTGTATTTTTAAATATAATTTTTTTAATTTTTTTATGATCCTTATGAAATAACCCCTTAAAATGAATTTAATTTACAAAATGTGCAAAAATTATGAAATACAACTAATGCTTCTTACATCCATAATATTTAATTAGTTTTTACCCAAAAAATAAAAGTAGAAATGCTTAACCCCTATATTTATATGAAAAGAAAGCTACAAACTGAGAATTGTACATCAGACAGGGAGGAGATTTAAGTATATTCAGCAATTTCTGAGAAATTTGCATGTGCAGAAAAGATAAAATTTCATAGTCGCTTGTTTAAGAATAATCAAAAAGTTTCTGATCAAAATGTTCATCTTTTATACTGCATACGTGTGTAAAATATAAAACGGTTGCATTAAAATGCGTTTGTTTTAAATACTAGCAGAATTAGATGAATACTTTTGAAACTAACTGCAATGCTTTAAATAATTTTTGTTTAACATGAACAACAAATTGATGTATTTTTTTTAAAATATATTTGTTTAATGAAAATAATTTGAATTTAAAAACTAATATTTTTGTAAATATATTATTTACTCTTACAATACATTGCAGGTATTTGCAGAGAAATAATTGGATAGTTTTCTAAAGGCTTTTTATGACTTTTTATAATTTAATGATTTAGAACTTTAATTTACTATGAGAAGGAAAGTGGTTTCAATATCAAGTGTGCTTTACAGCGAAAATTTCAAAAAATAACTAATAAGCTTATATTTATTTATTTATTTATCTTTCATAAATAGTTATATGTATACTTTTTATATATAGCAAAATTTAATAATAATGGTTACTGTGCTCACAACCGTCATAATAATTGGATGCTTTTAAAATTATTGAAAATAGTTTGCTCCATTTTTAAAGGGATATGCAAAATATAAAGATTAATTATTAAACGAAATGCACTTCATAAAGTACTAAAAGCAGTTATAAAAAACTATAACGAAACATTTTTTGACGTACTATAATGAAAATGTATTCTAAATCGACACAAATAGTACTAAAAATCCCCCAACATTTATGACCTTTAGAAAAGAAACAAAACCAACCAAAAAAGAAATTTGAAGGATAAAAACAAACTTCATTTGAATATTGGTTTGAAGATTAGAGAATCGAATAGCAAAATCTTCATGTGATATGTTACCTACAAGAGAAATGCAGATTTTAAAAGGGGATATGGTCACTGTACAAGGCTTACTATATTTTCTCATTTTGTTTAAAAAGTTGTCAACGAGCTTTATAACAGTGTTTGGGCATTTTCATTGTAGAGTCAATTTTAGCGTCCGAATCATTGTTGGGGATTTTAAACTACTACCTATGTTAAACTGCTTTCTTTCGGTACGCTTGTTCCTTGGTGTTCAATTAAACTCAAATCTAGTGATTTAGCCAACCAATCAATTAGTATACCTTCACATATAAACTACTCTGTCTCATTATTTATAATATTTAGGCAAATCATTTAAACCATCCTTCTACTGCAGTTTAATAACTATTTCCTGTATCTTAACTATTATCAAATTATATCAAGTTAACGATATCAAATAGAAATATTAATCCATTATTTTTCCTTTGTTAAACTTGTCAATAAAAAATAAAAATACCAAATTAATTAATTTGAATATGAATAGATTTAGCACAATGTAAAACTAAAGACAAAATAATTTATTCTTCAAGTGTTGTTATAAAAAACCATACAAAATTTCACATGTTATGATGTTCAAACATTTCTCTATTGAATTTATAAATAAAATTGAATGGCCATTTTTGAAGATAGACAAATCACATCTCAATTATACTATTTAACTCATTATTGATTTTGTACATTGCAAAATTTAGTTGGTTAATTATCGGTTATAAATTTTATGCTTATATACTTAAAATGTTTTGCTGAATTATACCTTGAAGTGCAATATGTTTTAAATATTTTATTTCTAAATATGATTCCAAATTATCAACTAAGCTCAAAAGATAGAATATCCAGTTTACAAATGTAAGGATAAATATTTATACAGTCAGTTTGTTTTTAAAATCTGTTATAAAGTTAAAGTATTAAAACTAATAATAAAAATAAATATTCAATAAATTTTGCTTTATTCTGAAGATAAATACGAAGGCAACTTTCAAGCGCATAGTCAGAAATATTTTAAAGAAAGACACTAAAAATCAGAAACAAGCGTATTCTTTGTGTCAAAGGAATCAAAAATGAAATAAATCTTCAAATTATATCAGAAAAACGTGACGAACATGGCAATATCTATAAATGTGCTCTCAATTCATGAAATATTTGAAATTCCTAAGTCCACGGAGAAAAATGTCGTGACTTTAATGTTATAAGATCTAGATTTAATACTTTTGACTAAAGTGATTCAATTTTATTCTTACTTTTTTTAATCTTTTGTTCTATTAAAATTTTAATACATCAATAAAATTTAAATTACTCCTTATGGTATTTTAAATATTATACATATTCAATCAGGAAGTCAAGGGGAAATTGTTAAATATGGTAATAATATTATAAAATTAATTGCAAAACAAAATCAGAAAAAATTCGAATTTCATTGAAGTGAGCATTAAATTTATTGCCTTACTTTATATACGATTTTAAATGACGTAATATATATATATATATATATATATATATATATATATATATATATAGCACATATAAATAGCATACTTCAAATTATTTAAATAATTTACTTTGTTGATACATGTTTTATATTGAAATATTTATACGACGAATCATACCACTATTGAATTATAATTAATTGATATATCATATCAATGTAATGAGTATTTTTCTAATTATTTGTTCTCATAAAATAAGTTAAGAAAACTGTTTAAATGTATGGATGACTTCTTAGAAATTACTAAATAAATGATAAATTGTTTACTGTATGTGTATGTATATATTTTACTGTTATCTACAATTTACGATAACATATAATTCAAATTTTAAATTTCACTTTGAATTCTAAATAATTCCATTAACCACATCTGGAACTACTTTTATTTGACACAATTGGAAAAATAAAAATTTATATTTATTGATATTTTAAAAAATGCTCGCTTAAATTTATATTTAATATTTTAAACACAATAATATTTATCTAGTTAACAGTTTGATATGTATTCTTTGATTGTAATATTTGTTTTAAATTTAAAATTAATAACTTTACTTATTAGGCACATTTCATGCATCTTCAGATTTTGAAACAACGAAAATTTTATAGTCTTTTTCAATATCCAATTTTGTAAAACTTTGAAAATAACTTATATTCGATGTTGTTAGTATTTTATATCGTTAGTATTTAAGAATGAAAGCACATTTTAATTTGGTCGTGGAACCTGGAAAGATGTTTGTTTTGAAACCAACGGATAATATTAAATTATTTCATAGTTATTATCTAGTAGAAAATATAGAACATTTATGATTTACTGTAATATATATTACGAAATATACTTCAAAATGTTTTTACAAGATTTTTATATTTTAGATAATGTTTTGTATTCTGCATATGAGTAATGCATACAATAAAAATTCTCTTTTTGAATCTGAAATTGAGTAAATCTGACACGCGTGCAATTAGGAAACTGTAGCCTAATATTTCAGAAATCTAAAAAGTATTGACAAAATTGATTAAAATTTTATCTTGTGTTTAATATAACAGTTGCTGATTGAAAAATCACATAATCTGTTAATAATATCACACTAAGCAATTTTATAAAGTATTATGAACTAATGATTATCAATAGGAGAATAAAACTGCATAAAAATCATTTATCAGAAGTTTAGTACACATTTAGATAAACAAAAGTATTAATACATTAATATTTCCCAAAAATTCTTGAGGATTAAAAAAAAGTCCTAAATATTGAAAAATTAATCAATGTCAATTATTGTTTAGTTATAAGTTTTATATTAATATGATTGTGAATATTTATGCAATAACATACGTTCCGGACTACGTTTCATTTCTGCTTTAATAAGTTATACTACTATTTAATATATAATCTCGTAATATTGTTTGAAATAATTGAGAAGATAGATCACATTCACTTTTAACTACAGGTGAAAAATCGTTACTGGTTAAGGCTCGAATACAGTTGTTTTATATAATACAATTTGAAAGTTTGTAGCTTAATATCAAAATTCTAAAGATTTGAGAAGAATTGAACATATTTGTATGGAAGGAGAGTGAAATTGTCAATTCATATTAGTGCTGTTTAAATTGGAAATATTTTATAAGGTGTGAATAATTATCAGGAATGAGTTAAATTCAGATTTACCATTTTTAGTTGATATATAAAAGCCGAAATTATAAAAGATAAAAACACACTAAAATATATATAGATCTATTATAATATTGAATAAAATGTGGTACTAAATAGATGGGGACAATAATTAAAAATTTTTATGTTTATTTTTTTATTTATTTTTTTGCTCACATAAAATTTGTTTGTTCAATATTTTTATATTTTCAATTTATTTTTCTATCGTTATTGTAGAAAATTATCTGACTACTGTCTATACCAAGGTATTTATAATTTACAAATTAACGAAATTCACATAAATGTATTGTAAACATTTTGTAAATAACTGTATAGACATTCTGCATTTATTTTACTAAATGCATATCATAATATAGCAGTTCTTATTATGAAGTATACTTAAAAAGCGAATTTGTAACAAATCGAAACGGAAAATAATGAGACGCAAACAAAAAATAAGAATTTCAACTGTTGCAAGATTTAGAAAAAACTACTTGTAATGAATTCCTTGAAAAACAGAAAGCTTTTATTTTCAAAATGCTCCTAAGCGTTGCTGGGCAACCTTAGGGGCTATTTTTAGGAGCTTATGAGCCTCTGTGGAAACTTTGGTCCCGTTTCGTATCTTAGGTCTTATTGATGCGTGGTGTCCGTTTTATTTGATAACACGCATCTAACTCTATATTGATTATTTTTAAAGCTTTATCGATTAACTTTTCATAGATTTTATTGTACTTTGGAATTTGCTCATTATCATAAATTTAAAATGTTGCAAAAATGAAAGGAAATCGACATTAATACTGAGGAAACTTGATAATAATGATCAGAAATGTATGAAAAGTTTTATTAAATTTTTGTTTTTTATTAAAGATATTAAGAAAAATCTTAAATTAATTTATCTTAATGACATCAATAAAGAAATATGTTTTTTACAAATAGCTCATTTTCAATTAATTGAGAAACGACCACTTGTTGCATGTATTAAAATGAATAAAAAGGAAATTAAAAAGCACTTATTGAATTTCAGTGAATAACACTTAAATTTATATGTATTATTATGTAATTAATATTGTATGATTTTATGCAGAAATTTTTAAATCGCATTTTATAAGAGTACCTCAAAAAGATGTATGCTAAAAAAAGATGAAACCACATAGCTATGGTTTTTCTGTTATAAAAGTCTTATAAAATGTTTCCAGATACACATTTTTTCTCAGTTTTCTTATTTGAATATCTTGAAAAGCATTGAATTTGATAGGTTTTTAAACAAATGAATTTTGTGTCTGTGAGTGAATATCATTTTTAAAAAATGTATAAATGGGATTACAAGTCATTGAAACATGATTTTACTTATGACACAATATTTATTCCAATTGTTTTTGAATGAAAGGTTTTATTTTTTTAACCATGAGTTAATCATGGTTAAAATAGTTAATCGCATCATCCAGTGTCTGCGTGTACCATTCAACGCCACTTACACCAGTGGTCTGTTCGCAAGCCCGTTGATTCATCTACCCATTTCGCAAAACCACAGACATCTTTGGCTCCAATGGTGCGTTGAAAGAAATGTGTGGACAGAAAAATGGAATGACATTTTCTTTATTGACGAGTGTTGCTTTTGTCTGCAACACCACCATGGTAATATTTGAGTTTGAGACACCATGGAGAGAGTATATGCACTGTTGCGATATGCACTGCCACACTGGTCCTGCACAAGGTATTATGGTATAAGGTTGTATTGGATATCACTCTTACACTCCTCTAGTATGCATTGCTGGTACTTTAAATATCCGTCACTATATCTCCGAGGTATTAGAGCCAGTTGAACTTCCTTGCTTTCAAGGCTTGCGCACGGCCATATTTCAATAGAATGATGCTCGACCTCATGTGGCACGCATTGTCCAAGGGTTCTTCATCAATCACCAGATTGAATTGCTTCCATGGCGGGCTCGCTCCCTGAATCTTTCACCGATAGAAAACAGGTGGTCAATGGTTGCACAATGATTGGCCCAGATTATATCCCTTACTGCCACATCAGATCCATTTTGGAAACATATGGAAGTTGCTTGGTCTGCTATACCCAAGAACACATCCAAAGTTTCTTTGAATCAATGCAGAGGTGTGTGGCAGCTGTAATTTCCAACAATGACGGCTACTCTTGCTACTGATATTGGTAAAAACCACACTTTACAGAAGTCTATAAATTCAATCATTTGATACTTTGTCAGCATGTTATCTAAAATATAAATTTTGTTGTGATATCTCTGGTCTTTCTTGGTGCTGCAATTTGGGAGGCCATCAGTGTAGAAGAAATGTTCTTATTAATAAAAATTATTGAGTTAATGAGCACATTTTATCAAACTATATATTCAAAAACACATTCAAATAATCTTTTCTAAAAAAAAAGCATACAAGCTTTGCAATTATGTTTAAAAAAAATTTAATTTTTTACAAAATATTCAAAGATTTATTATATCAGCTTAGATGATTTTCTAAAAGAGCTTTCATTTAGTAAAAAATAACCATTGTTTGAAATGAATGTTGTACATACGTAACAGATTTCTTCTGTAGAATTTGAGTCTATAAAGTTTTACTTAGAATTAAATAACATCAAATAAGAGTTAATTGATTACATATGTGTTGAATATTCAGTGATAAAGATAAGATTTTTAAAAGAAATGCAATGACTTATTTTAGAGTTTAAGCATTATAATAGTGAAATTCTGAAAAATCGAAAGTGTGTTACAATTGCTTACCGAATTTTCTTCAACAGTAAGGATAAATTTATATGACTTACTTTACATCATTAATTTTCAATCAATTCTAAATTCAAGGTACCCCAATCCTTCTTATTTGGCAATTCCTTCAATTCAATTTTATGGAAACAATTCCAAACCAGTCAACCATTCGAATATTTTGTTTTATTATTTCAAAGGTTACGGTTACTGAGAAAGGCCAATATATTGTTTTCTAAAGAATCTGTATGGATTAGTGGGCTCCGTATTTATGTACTTTGGCATTAATACCCCTTATTATGGAGGTCCCCAGTAAAACTATGTCTGCCACTAATGTATGTAAAAGTATATGATGTGACGGAATGTCTGTCTTAATATTGCAAATTTTTGATCCTCTGTCTGTTTCCTTCAGTGAAGTATAGTTAAAGCAATATTGACAATATTTCAACTAGATAAAAATAAGGTTAGAGAAATAAATGTATACAAATGTTAAAAAAATGTCAATTGTTCAACAAATATCAAGATCCAGTCTACAATCCTATTAAAATCATGTGACTGGATGTAACGTAAAATAAGCTTTCAATCTGCAATCAATCATCACCAAAAGTTTCGCACTTTAAACTGAAAGTCGTGTGATTTCAGTGGATGTGGTTTAGATATCGCATGATCTATATATTTACATATGGGTTTTGTGTCGAATTTATAATGTTGTAATAAGGACCTAGACCTTATTAGAATATTTCAAAAGAAGCAATTGGTCATATTTTCTATTTACTGTACGATAATACACATTTCCTTAGATATCTTATCTTGATGACGTAACTATATCAACGTGCATAATCTCATTTTTTTATTTATAATTGTTCTTATTTGATCGTGATGATTAATCAGACCAGGAATACGCACACTGTTGAAAGTGAATTCAACCTCACTATACGCACTTGAGTCCAAAAAGGAATTGTACCCACGAACTATTGAATAGAAGTCTAGAACGCAATTTATTCGTTTCAAACCATTGTTGGCGTGTGTGGGATTGTTCCATGAATTCGCTGGCATTTTCAATCCTATCAATTTGAAGACCAACAATTGAACTGTGAATTATATACTTAAGAAATAATTGCAAGCAATCATTTTTAAGTATATATTTCACAGACTCAATCACTGTATTCTCATCAGAAAAGGTGAAAATTACGTAAATCTTTGGTAATAAACACTTGATAAAAATCTTGGTTTTGCAATGCAATGAACGAAAGGAGATCAAAACTCCATTAATGCATTTTTGGCATTATGTTTTTAAATTTTATTTTTGCTAAAATTACCAATATGACATAATTTTACAATTTATTAAATATAAATTTTTTTTTTCATTTCTAAGATATTTTGTTTCATAAATAAACACTTTTATACTCTTTTTTGTCCCATTCTGTATCAATCAAAGCAGTATTTTTTTGTTCAATATAATTTTTTTTCAAATTCATTCTGAATTTATACTTTATATCAACAAATATGTAGGAAATTGCATATTTGTTTATTAAACTCTAAAAATATCTAAATTTAATAATCGAAATTTTGATATAGTTAATTTATGATAAGTAAAGTAAAAAAATTGTGAAGTTTAGTTATATTTTCTTAAACGAGATAGATATGATTCATTAATATAGCACTTACGTAAAATTAATGTACCTCATATATAATGACATATAACATTAAATGTATTCTGTATGTTTGTAAAAAAGTATTCCTAAGCATTGTACAAACTGTTGGGAAACCATATGCTTTTATTCATTAAAAATGCCATAACATATTTCCATCGCGAAAGTACATACTAATGCTTAGAATCTTACTGAAATGACAACAATAATGGTGAAGCAATTTAAACAATAGTATTATATCGAAATGTCTCCAGTTATTTTTAACTCAATCATAGGCAAAAATTATATGTCCCTTCATTCATCGCATCTTGGAAATACGCGGAGACATGTATTATCATGAGTATAATCATCCTTTGGGAATGGTTCTCAAGTTCCAAGCGTTTGGGGTTACCTCATTATAAGAGAAATCCTGCAAGCCATTAAGTCTGAAATTGCAGACTACCTGAACTAAGTTAATGATTTTCTTTCGTGTAATCACACACACAGTGTGTTGTTTTGAAACGGGGAAAGGGAAGAGCTTTTAGTTCTTGTTATGGTTACAGCGAAGAATATTCTATGATAACGGTGTAACGGGACTTACTACAACTGATTATTTTTACCCATTAGAAAAAAGAAAGGAGAAGTGCGTGAAGTTTTTATTCCAATTTATTATTCAGAAATTCATTCTCTTTGTTTGCGTTAAATATGCAAACATCAACAAGACTGCGGGACGAATAATATTCAATGATAATAAAAATCGGACGAGCTTTTAAATTTAGTTCAGCTTGTGAACTGAAAGGAACATTTTTTTTTATAATTTTTCATTATATGTGCTAATTAATTTACTTTGGCTTATTAAATATAACGACATTCGTTACCTATATTAACATTTATAATAAGAAATCTGACATTTAGCAGGGTAATGAATGTAACAAAGTGCATTGCAAAATTAAATCTTATAATTTCTATATGTTGCACCATACATTACAGAGAGTATTACAATAATCATTATTATATAACTATTATAAGGAACATTATTTTTTTATTATTTTTCATTGTATGTGCTAATTAATTTACTTTGGCATATTAAATATAATGACATTTGTTACCTATATTAACATCGATAATAAGAAATCTGACATTTAGCAAGGTAATGAATGTAACGAAGTGCATTGCAAAATTAAATCTTATAATTTATATATGTTGCAAAATACATTACAGAGAGTATTACAATAAAAACCATTATATAATTAATTATTAATAAGCAACTATTTATTTTCTTGGTTTATATATATGCATATTTTAAATACTTACTCTGTCTCATTATATTATTAATACACGTTAAATATATTAATTTTTAGTTTTCATAGAATTAATGCAATTTAAAGTGACACATAATATTTTTATATTTGCTTATACTTACCGATATAGATCTTTGCTTAAGTTAACTTTAATTTTTTAAATTCATTTTATAATCGTCATTATTGATTTATTAAAAAGGAGAATTTCTTATTAATTATAGATATATTATATAAAAAAATATCCAAACTGAGTTCAAGTGAAGTTTAATTTTAAATAACGATCCTCATGAATTTCTTTCGTTTTCTTTACAAAACTTTTCCTGTTTCTCAAGAAAGTTTCTCAGAATAATATAATTTTCTAAATATAATTCTTTTAAATTTATGTGTGTCTTATTTTTATTTTCATTTTACAGTTAACAAGGTAAGACTAAATTAAATATATAACATTGGTTAGGTTATTAATTAAATATTTACATATGAGGTACAGATTCTACATAATAATAACAATGATGGTAAAAATGTCTGAAGCTACAGTACATATTATGGTAAAAAAAAAACGCAGCTGAATTATTAAATTTTGTTTTGAATCAGGAATAGCAATCAATTAAAAAATGAAACAGTAATGTATATAAATAACAGGTAAAAGTATCTGAAGCTATAGTACATATTATGGTAAAAATAAACACAACTGAATTATTAAATTTTGTTTTGAATCAGGAATGTCAATTAATTAAAAAATGAAACAGTATTTTACTATGCTTCTAACACCTATTTCAATATTTTACGATATTTTTTTATCTCAAAGCATGATAAATGTCTTCGAAAATTCATTGTTATTAAAAGCCAAATTTTGTCAAACAAAACTTCAGAAGACTGGTAATTGCAATTTCAAAAAAGGTTGGCAAAATGAATTTATAACGCAACATTTCAATTTTATGACAAAAATAATTTTCGATATTTTCAACTTGATTCAAAGAAATACTTGTTATTTACTTGTAGTAATAAAGAAAATTTTTTTCAGTAGGTGATGAAATCCGGGCAGAAAAACAAGCAGGCAATCAGCAAGATAGAATTGATTAAGACACTGCTGTTTGCGGTTATGGATCCATTCATAAATTCAATAACTGCTTTTCAAGTTTCAAAGTGTTCACAGATAATTGAAGTTATATTTTGATTATATTCCAAACATACTTGATTGGCACGAACTTTATTAACTTCAAATAATGATCAACTAATTAAAATCATGATAAATGATGAAATATTTATGATAAAATCTGAAAAGTAAAAGTTGACTTGCTTGGAAATCGAAATAGGAAAATTAAAATGATTTTTTTTGTAAGAGTTATATTGATTCCAAAATATCTTTGATATTCATATGAATGGTGAAAGAAAGCTTTCAATGAATTATTGAAGAAATTATTTCAGATGATAGACCCCAGATTGTACTTTTCTGAGTAGGAAATTTGAATAAAATATTTGAATACGTTCATCATTATTTTCACTAAAAACTATTGTTGAACCTTGCAGAAACCGTAATATTTTTGCTCTAAATGAAATTTCTTCAATCAAAAAATTTCTAGATTTGTCTTTGATTATCTAATGAGAATGTCTGAAGCAACAGTAATAATCCCCATCTAAGCAAGACTTAACTAATTGTCTCAGAATGTTATTCCTTATTATTATTCGATTGTATCAGTTTTTGAAATGGAGTCTAATTTCAAATTGAGTAATAAACACTCTGCAAAGATGACTGCTTGTTTCCTTTAAATTATGTTCTTGCACAGGTACAAACCACAAATTAACATTTAGTGTTAATTAATTCTTTGCTTTTTGTATGAAACTTTAATTTTTTTGGGTAACATTTTTACCAGATAATGAATTGTTTTATCTGCGTGTTTTCCAATTTGATCCTCGCGAAAATAAGTAATTTCGATTTGTACCTGGATTTATCAAATAATTTCGATTTTGGAATAAGATATGCTCAATCCATTGCATATAATTTTTCATGAAAAAAAAATATTCTGATATAAATTTTCACTTTTACACCGTTGAAACACAAAATCATAACATCAACAAATCAAAAAAAAGAAAGATTTTTTTTTTAAATTTTTGATAAATGTTTCCTGGTCATTTGTCATCAATTCCCTGGTCATCTTGGGTCAATATCATCACTTTTGATATTTAAAACATACTCTCAGTTATTCAATCATAATACCAGTCTAAGAACTAGATCTTCTTTAGTATATTTCCTATAAAGTGTATAGAAACCTTTTCATAGTGCTAGATTCCCTACGTCATCTGTGCTAATTTACATTTCTGATTCATGGTGCGACACATAGTGTATTTTATAGTTCATTCATGAAGGTAATCTACATTAATACTAACATAAATAAATATCACTGCAATAAAATAAAACACTCTATACACAAAAGTACTTGATTTACTTTCATTTTAAAATGTAAATTCTAAGGAAATCACATGATCGGATTTATTTATGGGCAAGGATTATCTAACATTTATTTCCTATTTCCCAACAGCAAATCTTTTGAATTCAGTTAAACAACACCTAAATCTCAAATGACTTCAAAGTCCACATCATTGACAGGCGTTAGCAAATTTTCTCGTCAGAATATATTATGCAAATTAAATGGCCACGAATGATTCAGAATTCACGATTGGGTGGTGGAACGTAAATTACAGAGAGACTAAGCTTGAAATTTCGGTATATCATGAATATCATGAATCGTGTAAATTTTCTAAGACCTTAAGTATCTTGAATAAAAAATGTAAATCCAATCGCAATACGGAAGATTTATTAATAAGAGTCTTAAAAGTTTTACAACATTTTATCATGTTTTTTTGTAATTATTGTTAATCTTTTCCTTAATTTTGATTCAGTGCATTGTTAAATGATTTTAAACATTGTCCGAATTTCATTGTCCGAATGGAATGAAACTGATATTACAATATTAATTATAATATATCATTAACTTAACCCTTCTTTGCATAATGGTGGAAATTTCCATCATAACCTATAATCCCCAAAAATTATATAAAAGAACAAGTTCACTTTAAGTTGATGGTGTTCGGATACCTTTTTAATGTCCATTGAATAAAAAGAAACATAGCTGTCAAAAATAAACAAGTGTCATTATCAGTGAAACGAGCTTAAAGTTGTCTCATTCCGCTGTTTGTTGTAGTTGCAATAAACGTATGATTTCGTTTATAATTTTGTTTTATTATATTAGAGTTTCTATTGCTAAAAACATTGAAAATGAGTTGAAGAAAGGTTTGTATCACGTGTTTCTGTTATTTTCCTCTTTTATTTCTATTTAGTACTAAGCTAATGATCTAACTTTGGCTGCTGATGGAAATTTTTAGCATATTGTTTTTTGCTAAATTTATACTATAAATATATACTAAGATTTTTTTAACCATTTTTCCTTTAATTTTGAACATGAATTATATCAACTTGATTTATTTCACCAATAAAGAAAAAATCATGCAAAGAAGGGTTAAAACATAGGTTATGTTTCATTTCAAAAATTTTTATAACATTAAGTGTGTAATATAATTTAAGCCCTAATGAACTTGGTTTAGCGAAATATAACATTCCCCATTTGTCATCCATTCTGAATATCCAATCTTGAAATTTTAGAAAGGAATCAATAGAAATTCCTTCAGTTTTAAGGAATATATATATCCGTCTTGGATTTAATTTCACAGCCGACGGCTTTTTCTGTAATGTTACGTGTCTTTGAACGAATCACAATCTAGAAATAAAAAGAATTTTGAAATAAAAGAGATAAATAGATGTGAACGAAGAGAGTAATGAAACAAAAACTAAAATTGTTCAAAGAATTTAAGTTTCTTTTTTTACCTGTTCTCAATCCTTAATTTAGTTTTCGTTCTATAAGGCCGGATGACTAAATGTAACGAAAAATGAAGTGTTCCAGAATAAAAGCAGGATGGACTGGGAAATTTCTCCCTTTTGCATCTCATTCCACTCTTCGACATTCTGTCTTCTATTGCTGAAAGACATGAATTCTTTTCTTTCTTATTTCGATTATGTGTCATATGTTTCGTTGTCATATTTACTCTTGCTAAGGAGAAGGAGAGAAGGAAGTTTCGGTGTGAAAAAGTGTGTGCTTTTTCCCTTTTTTTTGCAGTTTCTTTTAAAAACAATTTGATTTTTAATATGAAGATAAAATATTTTCTTCCTCGCTTTTAAAATTTCTAGCAAACTTTCATTAAATGCAGTTAGAAAACTTTCGATACAAATTATTTTGTCACTTACTATATTCAGTAACATTTTCTATTTCATATAATGTAGTTTATAAAAAGAATTTTATTTTAATAGTCATTTTTACATATGCATACTCGTTAGAATCCCTTCATTTAATGATTAATTAAATTATGTTTTTTTATATTGTTTCAAAATATAGTTATAAATTTTAAATTAAATTGATTTTGTAATTAGTGTAATTAATAGAAAAGATTGTTTAATTTCAAATTTTTTCTTCAAATGTTTCTCGACTTTTGAATCATATTTAGATTCTTTCAATCGGAGAATCTATACAAATTATTAGTTTTCAAACTAACTATCTACAGTTACAGTTATTAGTATGAAAGTGTTGTTACTAATAAGAAAATATGGAATTTTACTTTAAACTTCACACAATAATGAAACATTATGTTAAGCACAAAATAAATTCCCGGTTAAAGAAATACTGTCGTAGGAAATACTTTTGCTATTTCTGTAGTAAAGATAAAAATATATAGAGTTTTGGACAAGAACTTTTCAACATTGTCTCTAATCTTTTCGTTTTCGCAGAAATTTTGTCTTATTTTAATACAAAATATGAATTTTCTTACAAAGTTTAAACTATCTTTATCTTAAGTAACAAATTCAATAATAACCTTTTTTTATTTAATGGTAAAATAATAAAAGCAATTAATTGAACTATTAACAAAATTATAATATCTATATTAACTATAACTATATAAATAAAAAATAAACTTAATCTTTTTAACATTTACTTATTTTTATCCAACATAAGATTTCTTTTGATAATTGTTTTTTACATTGGAGTTACCTGCTTTTCTTTCCCTTAACAAGGGTCGAAATCACGAAATGTTTAGAAATTTTTTTCAAATTCACTGATACATGTAAGTTATTGAATAGAAAGTTTCTTTTATCCAAATTCACTTGATATTTTTTAAATTCAAACAAAGTTAACTGCCATCTAAAACAAAATTTGAAAAATTTATTTAATATAATTAAATTATGTATATATACTGATAGTTTTTTTTAAATAAAATTACCTTTAGAATATTAAATAATTTACATATTATTAAAATTGTTTCACTACAAGAACTATTTTGAATGTATTTATGAAACATACTTTTTACGTGGTTGGAGACTAAGTTGTACTAAATATACCATATCATACTTATAACTTGTTTTTTTCAATCATTAATAAAATGCATATTTCTTTTAAGATTTCATTCTTAATGGGCATTAGTGTGTTTTATAGTGCAATAAGAAACCATATAAGGAATTTAAAATATAAATATAAGTAAACTTTTTTAACTTTTATAACTACGAATATTTATCAAAGTATTTTTAGTTTTCGTACCAGGTAAACAGAATAATTTTAAATGTATCTTAATTTACTTGAAGAAAATAAATCTTTAATACATATACCTCCTTTCTCTTGTTATGGAAATTATGAAATCTGTCATATAAATACAAAAACTAAGGACTGAATTTCAATATCATTGGCATAATTATACTAATATAAGCATTTAATGAAGAATAGTTCAAGTAAATAAATTTCCATTAAATCATTCATTTTACGTTTATCAACATTTACTGGAATTTTATTTTATTTTCTAATTATGCAATTTATATTGAATAATTGAATAGTAGTTATTTTGTGCATCTTATCCAAATGTTCTTAATACAACTCATTACTCCATGTTGTTTAAAAGTGCAAAAAATAAATTATAAGATGTTCTTATGCTATTCATTAATAAAATAAATAACTCAAGGAAATACCTATCGCGATTGGTAGTATTTTTTGAAACTTATCATTTTACTTTTCCATTAAAAAGATGAAAATCTGACTAAAAACTCAGTAAATTTAATGATCGATTGCTCAATTATACCAATGAGATTTCAAATGTGATAGATCATAAAAATTTGATTATGCAGTCAGCCTCACTTACAAAGTGATGCATAATAAAGGGACTTTTTGAAATGCGTATTTGCAACCATCAGCAAATGACAACAGTGGAATATTGCAACAGACTGTGACTTGAAGCAAGTCAACAGTTCACCAGTTTAGTAACCATGGATCAGTAGAACGAGAACAGCCTGAGTTAGTCATAAAGTGTTTTATAAAAACAATAATAAATAGGAAGCTGCATGGATTTCGCTCCAACTTTCCACAACTTAGGATAACATTATGCAGTTCAATTAAAAAAGCGATAAAAATGAATATATTATTAATCCATTTTTAAAGATATTATATCCACTTTAAAAAAGAAACCAACAAGGCAATAAAGCAATTTTCGTATTCCGCAGAATATTAGTATTGTATACTTGCCTATTTTATGGACAAAACGGCATTTAATTTATATGTAAATTTCTGTAGTTGAATCGTCCAAGGAGAGTGTTCTCAGAATTTTTTATTTAGATTTGAAATTTTATCCATACAACTGCCAATAGTGTAACAGTTGAAGAAAAATGATTACCAGTTGCTTTATCAAAATATTGTTAGAATCTTATCAAAAACAATTAACATAAATAATGACGATGCATTTCTAAGCAAGTTGTGGATGTCATATAAGATCCATTTTTCGCTTACAAGTTACGTAAGCCAAACATCTCTACGCGATCTCTATCCGAGTTTATAAGTAGTCTTTGTATGATTGTATGCTTCTTATTACACAATGTCAATCCTTTTTTTAAAGGAACAAAGGTGTAAAGCAATCGTTAATGAGGATCAATACATAGTAAATCCCCTCATAATCTTTCATTACACCTGAATGGAAAATTACTCAATACACTCAAAACTATCATATCAATTCATTGTAGCCTGTGAGAAATTTGTTTACTCACCATGGGATCTCAATATTCGATAACGATCCCTGACTCCTAAGATTGTTTGATTTATCCATTTGTAAATTTTTCTTTGGGTTATCTTAAGTGTAAAGTGCAACAACTCGACTAAAAAATCTAGATGAGTTAAAACAGAGAATTTAGGATGAAAATCACAGTATTTCAGTTAAAATGTTACAGTTATCAATGAAAAAACTCAAAAGCAGGTTTCAAAACTCATTCACGTTGGAAGACGGAATTTAAAAGACGTAATTCTTAAAAAAAGATATATTCCATTATGTTTCTAAAACGTAAAAAGTTACGTATTAAATTATTATGAAAATAAAATGTGTTTCTACCACCACTCTTCATTTTTTTTCGATAGTTGAAAAATTGCTATTTTTGTCACCTTGTACAAATGAGAAACATTTATATTATTTTTCATCTGTGAGCCTTTAACTTTATGGATAAAACAATCATGAATTTATTTAAAAAATGAATTTACATTTTAGAAATGTGTCCATTTATTTAATAAATGATAAATATAAAGTTATGAGTTATAGAGAAAAATAGGAAAAAAAAAACGTTAGAGATCTTAAAACCATGTACATTTTTGTATCAAAAACTTTAATCTGTAAAACATAAACAATGTAAATATTAAAATTTTTCTTCAATTTTTTTGTAACCATGAGAATATCAGATTAAAGTTTTTGATGTTATATAACCCATATGAAATTAATAATAATAAAAAACTAACGAATTCTTTTAACTGAAAAGTAAAATTATTTACAAATTTTACGTAATTCAACAAATTATTCTTTTATTACAATTTGCTTTCATAAAAGTTTTTTTTTTTTTTTTTTTTTTTTTTTTTTTTTTTTTTTTTTTTTTTTAACATTTTGAAAAAATTTAATTACTTAATATTTGCTTGAACAAAATTGAAAATAAACAATTACAAAATAAATTATTTTGTAAAAACATCTATTAAAATTAGTATCTTAAAAATAAAATTACTAAATAAATTGGATAGAAAATTTTTCTTTTAAAAATAATTTATAATATTTAAAAAACAGCTTTTTACCAAAATTTAAAAAAAGTAAAAATATATTTAATAAAATGAAAAAAAAGTTTTCAATTAATGAAGAGCTTAAATAATGTATATCGAAATCACTCTAGAGAATAAGATTTTCAAAACTAATTTCAAAATGATTTAAAAGTAGATTTTAAAAAAGTTACTCAGCAAAGCTGATTCATTTTTGTTTAATTGAAAAAATTACAGAAATGCTTAATTGACCTGTTAAAATTTATTTTGTAATATGAAGTAAAAAAAACGGAGTTTCAAATAACTCATTCTCCATCTTATTCTGAATAAAAGGAAAATAATTTATCAGAGAGAGTTATTTTTAAATCCCCTTCTTTAAAGTTTACAAATTTTAAGCAAATCTCATTGTCAAAGAAGTAACATTTAAAATGTTACAAAATAAACGATAAGGATTACAGTTAAGAAACAAAAGTTCAAGGATTAAAGGAAAGATTTCAGGTAAGATTTTTAAAAATATTATTTTCTTAAATCGACATTTTTAAAAAGCGCTTTAAAAGAGTTATTGAGTTTAGTAACGATTCATACACGAAATTCAATTTTCTTGTAAAGGAGTTATAATTTAAATTTGAAGTCAACGTTTTTCTTTTGAAATGAATTTTATATTTTTATACTTTAAAGATAATAATTTAAAAACAGTACATTGATTTCAGTTAAGGTTTAAAGATTATTTTTATACTGAAACGCTCTTTTTTTAAAACATTTAAAAATAAGAGTGACTAGGCTTAAAAAATCCACTTAAAGGCTTTTTTATTTTCGCTCTTGCTTTGTATATGTATATTACAATAATAATTTCTTATTAAAATAATAATATTCAGAATAATTTAATTATGAAATGAGAAAAAGTATAACTAAAAATTGGACAAGAGAATATCACATTAAATTGTTAGTCCTATTTTTTCTTAATTTATTTATGAATCTATTATCTATTAATAAATAGTATGATAATTATAATCTGCAATTTGTTTTTTATAGATAACTATTATGAAGATTATATTATCATAAATATTATGCAGATATAAGTAAATTTTATCTTACATAAAGCACTTTTTGAAAATCCTTGTATAAAATAAATCTAAAGGCTTTTTTTTATTTGGATTCCTTCAACAAATTTATGTAGAATTGGTTTTCTTACTGAACTATAGATGAATACCATAAATATTTTTGCTTATGTTTTTAATCAATAATATTGAAATAAATTAGATTTTAGTCATACTTATTTCATGTGTGATGATTCTCTTAATTGTTTTTTAAGTTTCTTATAAAAATTCTTATGAGTTTCAAAATTAAAGTATATTTTACATATTTATTTTAATAAATGGGCAAGATTTTCAGGAAATTTATTTACCTTTGCATTACGTATTTAATAAGGATTTAAAATATTCTTTTTATAGACAAAATTAATTCTATTATGAATATGAATTGATTAAAGAAATTAAAATAGTTTTTATTTCACATAATGAATAAATATATTTAATTGTTCAATTAAGATATATTATACATACAACTATACTCCACCAATAGTTAAATAATTTTATTTTTGCATATATTTTCAAATATATATATATATATATCCTTATTAAATACGTAATGCAAAGGTAAATAAATTTCTCTCGATAA
>JAPDSC010100781.1:299987-317581 GCA_026290005.1 Latrodectus geometricus | reverse complement strand
TAGTAAAAATAATATCTTAACTTGATATAGTGACCTAAATCAATTTTCCTTGTGAATGTATTTGATTTCAGTTTTTTTAAACAGAATCAGGTAATTGACATTAGTTTTGAGAAAAATACTTTACATTTTAAAAGCATATTAAACCAAACATAAATATTTATATTAGCACAATACCTTAAATGCTGATTAAGCTCTAATTAATGTATACTACTGCATCATTCAATAATTAATGTCATATTTGCTAATATCTATTTGTTATTTTAAATGAAGAAGCTTTTGAATTTATGGTAAATCATTTATTCTCTTTCTTTCTACAAGAGAAAAATAATAAAGTAATTCATTTGAATTTTTTATAAGCTTATTTTTAATTATAAAAAACCAATTTTATAGCATTGAAAGCTTGAATTCCTTTATTCTTAAGCTTGAATATATATATATATATATATCAAAGAGCTAATAAAAAGTACTAATTGTCGATTTTATGTAAAAAGTAGTCATATCTAAATGCTTCACAATAGAAAAATAAATTGTTTAGAAGAGCGTACTATTTTCTTTGAAAATAAATACGTATGCAGCTCAAATACAGATAAGGAAATAATTAAAATTTTAAGGTTTTAGCACCACTTTATTACAAGTATGTTATTGTAATGTTATTCTGTAAGAAAACTTTCCAGGACTTCACAATGAAAGCTCTAAAACCAATGTAGCTAAAGAATCAAATCTACGTATTATCATGTGGCCAGTCTTCAAGAAATGACTTCCAAAACCATAGACTAAAGAAGTAAATTATATCTAACTTCGTTATATACTAATACTAGTACATATTTTATGATAATAAATACAAGAATCACACGCCTTTCTGTAGAAAAGCTTCTGGGTATCGTGAGGATTATCAATGATATGAGATTCGTTATTAGAGTTATTATGTCTAACTTGTTTCCATGTTAATCAAATCCAGTACCATCATAATAAGATTAGACGTTAACAGTTGTAAGAAATCACTGATGTTGTTAGCAAACGACAATAAGAACACAAACGCATTCTTTCACAATGGCAAATAATGACATAGTATTACATAATTAACAACGATGATTTAGGTCTTATGACTCTAATTTGATATTTTCTTTGTTTACAACTGTAGAATAATTATTTAGATGACCCAATTATCTTCCTTTTATCCACTGCTTTTTCAAATTTTGACATGCGATTCTAAAGAGCTTTGACATTTTATAAGATATTGTAGTAGTCAAAAAAAATTATTTAAATTATAAATCATTATATATTTTGACAATCAAATCAGAAATTATTCCTTATATCAATTAACAGATTGTACATTTTATACTTTATGGTGTGCTTACTGTTTATTTAATATCTGCTAAATTTAAATCATTTTCTCTCTTAATTCAAATGTTTTTTCATGAAAACTTATAAAATAAGAACTCTAAATTGACTTACCGAATATTACATTCGGTAAGTCAATTAGTTGTTATAGAGGAAATCATGTAATACAAAAAACAAAATAATAGATTGTTTCTTAATATTTGTATTATTCAAATACATTATTTATAAAATATACTAGTAACTTAATAAAGATAAATTAATAATATGCAGATTTATTTCAATATACAAATGGTTTTGTTATTAATCTGAAACTCTAAATAAGTATTCTTAAGAGTTTTAAGAAGAAGAAGTTGTAGAACACAACGATAAGATGTTTTAATCACAAAATTATTAAGAGTGTCACTAACAACGTATTAGGACACGAAACTATAATAAAGTTAAAATAATAAAATCAGTACAAAGTATATATATATATATATATATATATATTTTTTTTTTTTTTTTTTTTTTTAAAACTGTGATGCAGTATTTATGTCTTTTTTTATATATATATATATATATATATCTGTATATAATAATTATATTTGTACTTACCTCAGTATTAAACGATTTTTTGCTTAAAAACCTTTTCTCAATGTATTAATTAGGTACCGATATCGTTTATTGGTATTACCGTATACATGACATAAATACTGCATCAGTTTTCGAATAGTTTTGGAAAAATTTTCAGTAAACATATTTTATTACTGATTATTTATTCAGATTAGTCACAACAGATATCGCAATCCATATAATCATTTAAATTCTCTCTTTAATAACAATGCACACAACAAATGTTTTAAATGAAAATTGCTAAACAAACTTGGGTTTTATACATAATTAAACTACATAAGAACAGCCCGTCGAGTTCACTAATGGTGACTGGGGCACGTAAAATATGTCGGGTCGCAATGTCCTCCATGTTCCAATTTCAAATTAATACCTCTGGGGATGGTTGGAGCTAGGCTTTGGGTCTTCACTGGTTTCAATCTCTAAAATTGGAAGATTCAGATGGTGCTACCATCTATGAGCTAAAAGTCGTACTTCCACCTTCGTATGAGGGTCCTCTATTCAAAAACGGAAGACGCTCTCCCTCAGACTTCATTCGCCTCTTGGCGGGCGGGCTTGGCATTGCCAAGTGTCATTAGAAACAACAAGAACAGCCCAAATAAATTCTAAATCCATAAATTAACTTTTTAAGGTTTCCTTCGTGATTCTGATTTCATTAAGCAGTATTTTCTTTTGAAATTTTAATCGGAAATGCAAAAACGACCAGTGTATTTGTGATTTTATTTTAACATTTAAAAATAATCTTGATCTCACATATTTATTTAAGAACTAACTATTTGAATGGGAAGATATTTTTAAGCTTTTCTAACATATATCACCGTGATATTAAATATAAAAGATGATTTAAAGATTCATACGTTATTTCATTTTTTATCTTATTTTACGCATCTATAAACATAAAAAAAGTATTGTTCGAAAAACGAGTCTTATAAATAATTCTTAAAATAATGTTTTAAATAAATTAATTACTTAGCATAATTTTATTTAATGGAGATAAAACTTTTTTGTAAACACCATCTAAAGTGAGTTAAATTTACTTTTCTTTTACACACGCGAAAAACTTTTGTCAAATAATAAACAAAATAATTTTTCCCATTTTGTCATTTTTAATATGTTTGGAAATATCCAAAAACCAAATAAACATAAAATATACATAAATTCACTTTAAATGAGAGTGATTAACTTGTATTCAAAATAAAAAAATAGACTTATTTTGAAAAATTATGTTTTCTGACATAAACAAAATGATTTACTTAAAAATTGTCACAAAAAGTATTTTTCTGAATGTAATTAAGTTTTGAATTTAAATTCATTTGTAAAACGAATTCTATTTTTCAAATATTTAATTTAATTTGCTTTTAGATTTAATTTTAAATGTCAAAGCTCTTTTTTTGATTGATAATTTCATAAAAAAAATGATTTTGTCTTTGAAAATCTTTTATTTATTAATCAAAATGATGTGTTTAGTAAAATATTTATTTATTACTACATACATCTATTTTCTTAAATACATTCACTTTTGAGTTTCACAGATGAGAACATAATAATTAAGTTTATTTAATTAAAATAATTAGTGTAAGTTATTTGAACTATTCAAAATAGATACATACTTCCGAAATCCTGAAAACATTTTTTAATTTCCTCTGTAAGAGATAGTGTCTACAAACAAACTAGTTTTAACTTTATCGACTGTAAATAAACTGCTTTTTAATGATGGATTAGTTCTAATTCCGCCAAATTACTCAAACAATCCACACCATTGAGTAAAGGACATGCATAAAATTTTATATTCAAAATGAAATTTCTGCTACAAGATTACTAAAAATGTTTCAAAAGCTGTTAAATTTATCAAAAACAACAGCATTTGATTTTATAAGGAAATCAAAGATTACAGAAATACCATCGAAGATGTTTTTGTAGTCTGTTTGATCAGCTATTTCAAATAATGATAAATTTTTGACCATTGTCAAAAGAATGGACTCTCATTGCCATTTTACAGTAAAGATGTTATTGTTCAAATTCCTTTATATTTTTGGTTTTTGTAAATTAATTTCAATGTAATATTGAAAGCTGAACAATTGTTGCATTTTGAGCTATTCCAAGAATTTTGAATTTGTACAAAAAGGAGCAATCAAGTGTGTAGGGGTACTTTTACGAAGAAATAAATTTTAAAAAATATCCCAAAGAGTGACGAAATTAAGATCTGTGCTTTTGAAGCAGAACAGCTAAAACACTAAGAAGACTGAAAAGCTTAAAGAAAACCAAGGTAGTAATAATAGTTTTTTATTATTGATGTGTATGCTTTTATAATCTCTTACTAATAAGCCAATCAGTCAGTATAGGTTTTTATTTGACAAATTTTGCTGCAATAGTGTAAATAAAGGCATTGAAAAAGACATGAAACCTGGAGAGACGTTATATTTTTAACAATACCAAACTTCTCATGCAAAATTTTTATTCGTTATGTTTTGGGAAGACATATAAATATGGCTCAAGTGCTATATTTTTCTGATATAGAACCGTTTTACATTTTTTAATGTTACAGTTAAAATTGAATCTTCATGGTTATTAAATTTTGTCCATTAATTCAATAAAAGATAATTCGTAACGATTCTGAAATGCTTCCACAAAAACGATTTTAAAGTATGTCTTGATGATTGCAAAAACTTAAGTACACTTATGTTTAAGAAATATTTTTTTAAGGAGAGGAAATAAATTTTGATTAATAAATTTATAAATTGGTCCTATACGACCAATTTATGCATTTTTTGACAACAGCTATATTCCGATATTTAAATCAACTTTTCAAAATCACATGATAATCCTGCTTCTTTAATTTTGTGAGTGCATAATAAAAATGTTTAAATCCCAAGTAAAGAGGAAAAATTAAATAAGTTATAAAACAAATTATGTTCACCTTTATAAAATCCATACCTGTATGTTTGTATAAATGAAATTAGTTTTTATTCCCACAAAAAAATTGCAAAACCTAAAGATAAAACACTTTTAAATACTAGACAAGAACATTTAGATATTTTCGTTTTTCTCTTAAATGAAACTAAATGATTCTGTAACTGGTTATTTTAATGCATTATCTTACAAAATTGTATTAATGCACTTCGATGGGGGAATTTTCCAAAGAATACATATTTCAAGAAATTTATTCCATGAAATTGATTTTTAAAACTATCATTCTCATTTTAAGGATGAAAGCAATGTAAACGTAATTTAATTTTTAATTTCAAAAACTAACTATACATTAAGCATAGCAAGATCACGTGAAGATGGTGGAAAATCTATTCCTTTTTATTGTTTTTGTTAAAGAAATTTAACTGTCTAATTTTGTTGAATAAGAGGATGTTTTGTCAAGGTAGAGCATAAAATCTCTAACATTCTCCTTAATTTTAGACTTCATGAAAATATTTAGAAATTAAATATGACATTCTTCTATTATTCCACTTTCATGGCTTTAAATGATCATGTACCTCAAAAAGGAAACGGAATACTGTACTTCTTTATGCCACGTTTTTTCCTATTTTGGACGTGAGATTTTTTTCATAAATCCGTATTTAATTTTTTTTTGGAGTATCGAAAATGATATACATGTTTTATGATCTTTTAAAACTTAAGAAGTAATTTGGTACCCACTATCTGAAAGTAATTTATTCGTTTCTTTATTGGTTTCTCATATTATTTCTATTTTATTACTTAAATTATAGAAAACCCAACAACATTTTTACTATTAATTTCTTATGAATAGTTTTAAGAATGATGGTAGATTTAACATGAATTATATCTTTAATTGATTCTGTACATACTTTCATTATCACTGATTAACATTATGAAGAATACGTTACACCAGATTACAACTGTTAATGGCACATTTCTGTGTATTTCTCATCCTTTTGCTAGATGATATCTCTGTAAAGCACTCTTCTGTATTCAACTGATTAAAATAATACGAAACTGATTTTTTTTTCCTTCAAATGGTAATTGTAGACGCCAAAAACCTTCTTCTTAATTTAATCCCATTTTATAAGTATAAGAAATCATATCACGATAAGTCCTTCCAACCAAAACTATTTTTCTTTCGCTATAAATTTATTTCAACCTTAAATTACTTATAATTTATGAGTAAAAATTCATCTTATGAGAGTAAATAGTCAATAGTTTTAAATCTAAAATGTAGTTTTTTTCTATCATTTTTCGTCAGCATGGGAAAAAATTCACGAGTGAACTTCATTATGCATGTTGAAATATATATTTTTCGTCTCATTTTGAAATTATTTAACAGTAAAAGAGAAAATAAAAGAGGAATGCTATTTTAAATATATTTAACTGTGAAATAGAATAACAATAGTTCATATACATATAGGTATAATGAATTAACTTTTAAATCGAAGAATGTAGTATTGATAAAAAAAAGTATTAATTGGATAATTTTCATCTTACTTTTCAATAACATTTCAAAAATATTGTTGTGCAATAATTATTTTATAGATACGAGGGTTACTCTGAAATTTTTGAGATCCTCGCAGTTGAGAATTTACAAAATAAAAATAACGGTTTAATTTTAAAATACAAAGTATTTTAACAAAGAAGATGATTTTTTACTGACTTACTTCAACTTGTTTAGTGTAGACTAAATTTTAAACAGAAGAGAAAATGGAGTTGACGCGTGAACATTTTCACGCTATACTTTACTACGATTTTAAAGCAGGATTAAATCAAGAAGGATGCGTTCAACGGTTGCAATTAGCATTTGGTGATGAATCTCCTGCTCGTGCTACTGTATTGAGATGATTTAGAGGATTTAGAAGATGTCGCAATTTTCTTCAGGTTGAAGAACACACAGGAAGGCTGCCGTCGGCAGTAATCTCGGATAATGTGTCTGCCATACGAAAAATATTAATGGATGATAATATCAGTTCCTATCAAATGATACAGAAGGAACTTAACTTTGGATTCGCAGCCATACACAAAATCATTCATGAAGAATTACATATGAAAAAAGTCGTTTGCCGTTAGGTTCCCCATAATCTAATTGAGCACTACAAAGAGGAGCGAGTCAGAATCAGTAAAGAAACTCTTAAATTGCTAAATGATGGTGGCCACCACATCATTTCGAAAACTGTAACAGGTGATGAAACGTACATACCGTTTTTTGACGTTCCAACACGTTAAGAAAGCTAAGTATGGGTCTTTGAAGATGATCCCACGCCGACAATGGTGAAAAAACAACGCGCACTAAAAAAAGTTATGTATGCCGTTTTCTTCAGAAGTACGGGATTGGTTAAAGCCATCAAGTTGGAAGGACAGAAGACAGCAACAGAAAACTGGTATACCACTAAATGTCTTCCAGAAATTCTATAAGAACTGAATATTAGGGAACTAATGCTTCACCATGACCATGCATCTTCACATACAGCTGGATTAACAGTTGAGTTTCTTCAACAAAAACAAATTAAAGTGATCCAACATCCACTGTATTCACCTGATAGACTCTTTGTAGTGCACTAGCTATGTGCGACTTTTGGTTATTCTTTAATCTAAAAAAGAACTTACGTGGACGTCGTTTTCATTCAGAAGAAGAGATTGATGTGGCTATAAATGCATTTTTTTCATCTATTCCATAAAATGAATGGCTTGAGGCATTTAATCTATGGAAAATTCATCTACAAAAGTGCATTGATGCTGAAAGAGACTACTTTGAACTAAAATTAAAATAAATACTATATATTAACTAACTAAATACTAAAATCTAAAATTTTGTAAGTGTAACTTTAAAAACCTAGTTGTATCTCAAAAATTTCAGAGTGACCCTCGTATATTAAGTTATAGAAAATATCCATTATTTTTCGAAAAATGGCAGTAATGATCGATATTACACAAAGTATTTGCTAAACAATTTCAGATTTATAATATTGGTGAGGTGGATTTTTTCACTAAAATTTACATTGTTATTTGTTTGATATAATCAGTTATGAGTTACAAAGTGCTTAAAATGGAAGTCATTAAAGAGAATAATCGGTATATTTAACAATTTTTCTTTGATGAAGACGAAAATGAGTTCAAGACGACTAAAACTCCGGATGATATATACAGTTGCAATACTGTAATATCCAATTTTTTCCAACTTCGATTTTCCAGATTCCATTCAGGTATTTTTGATGTAAAATATGTACCTTACACTAGGTTGCTTGTCATTAAAAATGTCAATAAAATAACAGAACTAATCAATTATTACGAATAATCGATGTTGACCCGCATGTTATCATTCGTACCAGATAGTTTTCTATAAGAAATTTCATTAAACAATTTGCACTAAGCGTTAGGAAACATGTTAAATAATGTCTTAAATTTCAAGGAAAAGTAATGGATTTCTTTTTAAATTTAAGATAAAACATAGCATTTTCTTTGTAGAAACTTTAACCATTTATTATTTTATCCCTTTCTCTCATTTTAAATGATGACTTAAAAATTTAAACTGATTCCTCAATAGATATTAAAATATTTTTTAATCTTATTGAAATAATTTAATAATAACAAAAAGGGATTTTTGAATATATATTGATTGATTTTTTCTTCCGTTCTGCAGACGTGAAAATGGTGCTAACAGAGTCTAGCAATAAAAATTAAACATAAAACGAGTTTCGTCTTTTAACATTCTCTGATTTACGACTGAGCGGAACTATTCTCAAAGGAAAAAAAAAAATAACTGCTTACTCTTTCTAGGTGAATTGAGAAGCAAAATTTTCTCTTAGAGAAAACCGCAACCTCTTTCTTCTAATTAACTTGTTTCAAGAAAATCCAAGATTACCACCAAAAAAAAAAAACCTTTAATGTTCAGTCACTTTACGAGGGAAAGCTGCTGTAGTTATGGATAAGTGGAAACTGAGTGTTTTCCTTTAATTTTTTTAAGGAAGGTAGAAGATTATTTCTATACTTTTTTAACTCTACTCGATGTGTTCATGTGTAATTTATAAATTATGTCAGTAAATATTTATTTGAAATCATCAAATAAGCATTATTTACATTAAAATTTTCAAACAAGTAAATTAAAATTTACATTCCATGAATATTTATTTCTGTTCTATATGAAAAGGTTCTATGTGTGACTGTAGTAGTTGATACTGTTAAAACTCAGTATTTTAATAAGTATTTTGTATAATGGATATTTTTGAAAACTTCTTGCAAATAATCAATTATTTAAAATTAGTTATATAAGAAAACTATAAAATGAGAGAGAGATTTTTTTTATATTTATTATCGTAATTTTTTTTTGCCATAAGCATAGTCATAACACATAGATTAAGGAAATAGTATTTATTAAATACTAAAACGTAATTTAATTTATTGCTTTAATCTATGATTTTTTCTGTATATAATTTGACTGTAGAAATTTTGAAAGTTATATCAGAAAATTATGGATAAAAGAAAAATTTTATGGAATATAATAATTACAAAAAATAACTTCATTTTATAAATATTATATTAATTATACTTAAACTCATTTAACTAGTATGTACTTTTGACTTCATTAAGTTAAATAGTTTAAAATGAAATAAAATGCAATTAATTGCATTAATCAATAGAAAATTGTAAATAGTCTTTTAGCTAAAAATTGCACCATTCATTAAAGAAATAAATATAGATGAAAATTTAATATTTCTGAATTTCTAACTAAGAAAATCTATATATCAAATTTAAATTAATTTATCATAATTAGGAAATAAATAATGAACATATATTTACTGATGCAATCAATTTTTAAGTAATTTAGAACCATTTATATTTATATTTAACTTTGAGCATATCAATCATTTAAAAGTAATAAGATTTTAAAGCATTCACATGGCGTAGATTACTAATTTTATCCCAAATTGTTTTCTATAAATTTTCCTGATTTTATAACAGTAAGTAACTTTTTTAAAAGTACAATCTTTGTTGCAGTGATTTTACTTGACCCTTTGACGTTTGTATTTACAAGACATAATAATCTTTCATGTTAGACGAATAATATCTACAATTATTGGACAAATTTTAAACATGCTTAATTTTTAATTAAGAAAAGGAATTTTTTTTTTTTATAATTTAAGTCATAATTTTTAAATACTGCTTCTATAGTGATGTTTTCTCTTGCTAATAGTTTGTCCTAACTTTCAATTTAATTTTTTAACATACTTCTTTTTGATAATTCATAACAATTTAGATTAATTACTTATCATTTTTCTTCATTTTCCTCCAAGCGCTGTGTAATTTAATTAATATAAAATAAATCCTCATATTATAATAAAATTAAGATATATATCTTTTCAAATGTACATTATTAAAATGTCTGATTTGCTTGGAAATGAAAAGGCCATAGTAATGTATATTTGTTTTAATTTGTTCAGTAATTTGAGTACATTATTTGATTATAACCAATTGTGTAATCATTTATTTTTCTGAACATATTTTTATATGTAACAATATGAAAAGTTCATTTTCACTTTCAAATTAAAAATTGAATAATCAAATGAAATGTGAAAAATAAATATTTTAATTTTACTAATTTATTTCAAAGAAAAAAATTGGCAATAAATTGTAAATTAATGCAACAAAATTTATTTGCAAAGATAATTAAATTAATTAATCTTTTCTCAAATCAAATTCTTTAGATTAAAAAATATTCATTTAATTAAAAATTTATGCAAATATAGCAATATATGTAATAAAAACAAAACTTTAGAACTCAAAAAATCAATAGCCAATAATATTAAACAAAATTATTTATACATTTTAAAAATGATTAAAAAGAGTATTTTCACATTATTATCGATATATCTGAGTACAGTTCGAAGTACTTTTAAATATAAGAATACTTTAGTTTCTAATATTTTCCTTTTAGTTCTTAAATTATTCTTTTTTAACACTTATTTGACATATTTTAGCTGTGCAAATACATTTCAATGAAACTACAATATTTAAAAAAAATTAAGTAAACCTTAATTATTATTATTATTATTAAATAAATATTAATAAATTACATAAGGCTAGACTGGAATTCACTCCTTAGAAATTTTTATTTAGAATTTCAATGCAATATATAAAGATTTCCTCCATTGGGTTTCAAAATTGTAGAAAATAGCATAACTATTTGTTACAAGTTATAAATCTTTCCTTTGAGTTTTGTTATTGCGGAAAAAGCTCTGCTATACAGAACCAGTTCTTGTTACTTTAGAAATCCTTCAAACAAGGTTTCTGAATCCTTTTTTGTGCAAAGAAATCAATAAGTGAGTGGTATAAAAGAGTTCTAATGTAATATTTCTAAGATTCAACAAGTTCTTTTTCTTTTGTGAAGGGCTTCCTGGTAATAAGCTATTGACTAATCACGTTACTTGAGATTAAGTGTCTTCCGAAAATCACAGGAAACATTTCTACATGTATGTGCAAATGATAAAAAAAGCGTTCAAAAATAGAACTTCTATTGAATCTAATCAAAATATAGCATAGAGGCGTTTTATTTAAGATTCATTATTTTCGATGGTCATATTTTTGATGAATCTCAAATAATAAGAAAGTTATACAACAACCAAATTCAAGTGGTTTGATTCCTTTCCTCACATTTTCGGATTTATAAAATAAAAAAATTATTTATTTTAACCATAAAGTAACCCAAGGTGATTATTTTTTATAGTTATTCCAATGAGAAGTTAATTAAATATTATAATGATCAGAATAATCGAATAATATACAATAGTATTTGATGTAAACACAGAAAATAATATTTTTCAAAATTTGTTTTAATTTTTTCAAGCAAAATAAAACGAATTTTAAACCTTTTATTAAACATTGCAATATAATATATTTTTCAATAAAATTTATATGAGAAATAAATTGCGAAATCAGGTAAACGTAAACAAAGTTTCTAAAACTTTAGTGTAATTCAAATTATTTATTCATCTTAGTAACAATTTAAATTAATATTTAAGTCACTATTAATCATATTTGAAAGATTTCATTTAATATCTTAAATTAAATATATGTTAACTAAAGTTATTTATTACAATTTTATATAAAAATATAATTACTTTTTATTTTTGTGATTGTAATTAGAAAATTATCAGTTATTTTAAAGAACTTTTGAATTAAAATTTTTGTGTTTCTAAATAAAATTTATGGTATAAAATTTTAATAATTACTTTTCTAGATATAATTGGCCAAAAATTTAATGGCTTCCCATTTCTGTATTTATTGTATGAAATCTTCTATTTCTTTACTTATTATTATAATTTAGATTGTAACACAATATACTGCAAAGTGTATATCATTATTTTGAAATTTGTTAGATTTTTTTTAATGACGTTCATAGTTGAATTACAATACATAAATTTATAATATTACATTTATTCAAAAAAAAAAATTCTAAATTCATAGAAATCAATTTTTCATTGAATTATGATTTTTAAGCCTAATTAAAATTTTATTTTATTCAGTCTACTGTAGATTTGAAAAAATGTATGTTATGATATTATGCAACATACTTAATAGTAATCACGTGAATGCGAATAATATGTTTGATTGAGAAAAGTTTGAATTTCAACTGTTGGTTCTGCACACTTATTTTACGATATATTTTCTGTAATACTTTTGGTTAAATGTTTATTTTTGCCTAATAAATCGTTTTAGTTATTGTTTAAACTAATTTTAAAAAAAGTTTTTCTCAATAAAAAATAAGAAAACGCTAATTTTTCCCTTTTAAATCATTTGGATGTAATGATTATCAGATGAAAATTCTTTCTAACAAGACAAAAAAAGTCAAGTACAACAGTTAATAATGTGTGTCACTTAATCTATTTCCATGTTATTCTCATAGTTAATATGTTCTAATTTTATCTATTCTTTTTGTTTAATAGGTTCTATTTTCTGTAAATTTGGCTGCTCAATGAAGTGCAGCATTAACATTGCATATTAATAATTTTGAATTTTAATAAACTAAATGTTTACAGAAAATTAAACTTATAAAAAATTTGAAAAAATCAGGTTTAGATATAAAAGTGGGACCTAACAGAAGAAATGCATTCAAGGTAAGTTTTGGGATCAATTCCGTCAACTATTGTATAACAGAAAATTGCTGTTGCTTTCTATTTTCTTTATGCATATTTGTCAAATTCAGTGTTTCTAGCATGTCTTCATTTTTACCACCTGATTTCATATGCATGAAATATCCTTCTTGAAATCAAGACACGGTGGATACTCAGATGTCTTACAATGGTTAACAACCTGTGGCTTACAATAATAAGTATGACCAAGAATATTATAAATATGTCAAAATAATATATTTTCATAAAAATATAAGTATTTTAACGTTTTTGCAATTTTTCAAGTTTAATTTAAAATTATTATATGTAAACTTATAAATTTAAGTTCTTAAAATTCACATTTAGAAGCATTTTTCAGTATAGATATATTACAGTAAAAATATTATTTTAGTAAGTTTACGGAATGTTTATTTCTTTGAAAGAGTGCATACCATTTTCACGAAATGTCACAAAAGGTCATTTTACCTAGAATATCCACTAAGTCATATCGGAGAAATTCTTAGAAATATAGCCTTGAGCTTTCTATCCAGACCATAAGGAGCGTGAAATATTGTGTAGCGGATATTAAGTCCACATGTTTAATCATAGATCAGCGTCGACGAAACGGCGTCCATTATTTATAGACCACTATTCCCAGTGTGACGTCACAACCACCTAGAATTTGCCAGATAATTCGAAGTCTAGATTCTTAAGCTGACTCGTAAGCGATCGGTAATTACTTCTTACATAGATGTCAGCTGTTTGAATATTAAGGAAATTATGGTACTGTCCTCGGGAATTGTGATCACCAGTCGGAGAACGAGAATGATGGTTAACACCTACATGAGCAATGCATTCTTGCGTAATTTAGACTCTAAACATTTAAAGATGTGAGTTAATTAGTTTGTAATGAAAAGCTGCTTAGATTAATTTTTCTTAAAAAATCCTTTTTAATATTGTCAGCATGAAAATAAAGAGGAAATAAGAATCGTATTTTGAAAAATTCTGCACTCCAAAATATACTGATATTATCATAATTTTAAATTATAAAAACTATTTCTCATTAGTTATTTTTATATTTAATGAAACAATTTTTTAAAAATTATTTATTATTAATAAAAAATTTAAATTTATTTATTATTAATAAAAAATTTTAATTTATTTATTAATACTTATTGAAATTTATTTAAAACTAACATTAAAATTTAGTTTTTTTTTTTTTTTTTTTGCTAAATAGTTTTCTTTAATATGAATAGCATCAAGTAGAGTTAATTAGTAAAAATAAAATAACGTATAATGAAATATAATTCAACTAACCAATAAAATGAAAAATGTGAAGTGCCACTTTATAGTTGTTTTCACATTACATTTTCGTTTTATCACACAATTCAATGAAATTTCTAGTTTTCTTTGGGTGCAACATTTAATAAAAAACAGGAATTATTTTGCTTTATATTTCTTGTCTGTTAATAAGAGATCCATTAATAAAAATTAAACATCTCATAAAAATAACTGCAAAATTTAACAAATGAATGTGTGTTACAAGACAAAACATTCTGGTATCTTAATTTTTTATTTTTAAATTAATTTTTTATTAATTTTTTAAATTTTTTAAGTGAAGAAAATAGGCATAAGTACATCAGTTTAATTGCAAAATAATAAAAATATCTAATATTTTAAATTAATTATTTATAATATTATAAATTATAATTAATTAAATTATAAATTAATTATTTATACTTTTAACTATGTAAAGTAAGATCTTCCAAAAATTGCATTTATCAGATATGTAAAATTTCTAGAATCTTCTTAAAATTATGAGAGAATTTGAAACAAAATAGCTTGTATTATTTGGCATCTTTTGTTAATATATTATTTTATATAATGAAGACAATTTATATCTTAGATATTTACATTGAATTGGAGATTTTAAAAGTCATAAAATTTCCACCATGAGTGGTCAACGTGGCTTAGTGGTTAAAAAGCTTTCGGCTGACTGAAAGATCCCGGGTTCCATTACAGAGACTGTTGTTACACTTGATCCATCTGAAGCGCATTTATCGGAATGATTGTTTGAAAATTTTCCGTATTTTTCTCTAATAAGATCTGAAAAGGGTCGTTATCTATGGAAAATCATTCTAGAATACAAATTAATGGGTGGATATCAAAATGTCTAACAACAATCTTAGATGTTGTTACATTTAGCGTAACATTCGTAACGACCACAAATTTTATTAAATTTGTATTATCATTATCTCCTCAAAAGAAAAGTTTACATATTCATCTTTAATTAGATATTCATATAAGAATTGTTATAAAATGCATATAGAAATTAATACATTGGCAATTTCTAATTAACATACAGTATTGGTAATTAACATTATCATTTGTATGTGTTATGCAAATGATTAGCTTTTCATGGATTCGTGTTAAAAGATGCAGTAGTAACTTCTAATATGCACTTAAATTAATCAATTTTACAGCAAGTTTGTCCTATAAAAATCACATTTGAACATTGTTGTCAGCGTTAAACCAGTATCACCATTATGGCCCATAACATAGAGTTATGTTACGGATTTTCATTAGATAAAATTTCTGTCATATCTCTTATTTATTGATGGTTCACTGAACATTAGTCGCTATATTTCAAATGCGTTAGTTAAAAAATTTGCAACATTTGAAATTCTTATTAAAGAAATAATTGCATTGTTATTCAAAGATATGATCATGTATGGCATTGTGCAGTTATTAATTAAAAACAAACAAAAAATTAAAATATTGTGAAACTTAGCTATGTAGACATTTTTAAATCTAAAATTATTTTTAACCATAACTAGTAATGTTTTGATTAATATTTCACTTGGAATTTGAAATTAAATATTTTGTTCATTTATTAATAACTTATTTATTAATAAAATATTTATCAAGCTATTGTCAAACTTTTTTTATTAAGTTAAAAGTATATAAAAAATATAGTTTGTAAATTATATCCAATGTATTTGCTGGTAAGTAATTAAAAATGAATATTATTAAAATACAACACATAGTTGGTTGTATTCACAAAGATATGCAAATATTGTTTTAAGATTTTTGACATTTTATTCAGAAAAATTTCAAAGTTAAAATTGATTTTAAAAGTTTCTAATTTTCTTTAATGAAACCAAGCTATTTTCTTATTTTTTACAGGAATTTCAATTATTTAATTAAAGTACTTTGGTTGAAATAATTGACAAAGCTTACATAATTCTGAAATTTATAATTATTTAAAAATTAAAATCTCTAAATTTATTTTAAAACTTTGTTACATTCTATAGTTTATGGTCTGTTATAGTTTTTCTTAGAAATGAAAAAGAAATCAAAAATTTATGATAATTTTAAAAACATGATATAATTTCAATTGATTTTCAAATGAAACATCAACTGTTGCTCTAATATGTTTAAAAATTATTAAATATATAAAGAAATAAAACATAGAACTATTTATTTGTAATGTTTTTATAATTTATGAAAACACCATGTTAAATAGTAAAATTAAAAATCTTGTAATAACAAATACTAAAAAATCTACATTAAATGTCTCAAGCTTTTTTGATTTGACAGTCATAAGAATAATCATTTTTAACTTTAGAAATTGGACAATAAGAAATTGATTTCATCTACTGATCACTGTCTTAAGTAGAACCTAACATTATTTATTTTAATTTCAGTTTAACAACTTTTTTTTATTTTAATTTGGAAGCAAAAATTTATTTATATTTCTTAGCAAAAACATCAAATAGTTTTTTACATTAAAGTAATTTTATTCTCATTTTAAAATATGCTATGTGCTCTTTATAATTTTTAAGTAACTTAGTATTAGTATTTTCAATGACCATTCTCTAACTTTAAATGAATATAATCAAATAATTCTTAACCTTACATATTCTATATATTTTACAGTTATAACGTCTTCCGCTTATCTAAATATAGAACCTTAATAATTAAGAACATGTCAAATGTTAAATATTTTATCTTCACGATGACCCACCACATATCCTCACAAATAATATTTATTACTCTCGGATAAGCGATCAAATGCACGCAAAAGCTCTCCGTAATCAAACTATGCTCTTAACCGCTCATTCATTTCAATCCGAAATGACAGCAGTTATCAACAACCCACCACTCGCAGTGCACACAGTACATTATTACTCGCTATCATGAGTTCTGCCCTTGGGATAGTGCCATTGTTGCGATGACCTCACTCAACATAAAGAGTAATAAAGGAAACTGCACGACCACCTACACCAAATGGATAGGCAGCGTACCCCTTGGATAAAGATAGGTACCTTCATTTTGTCCTCATAAAGAACCCTCCTTCTGTTCCTCCTACTGAATCGATTCTTATAACTTAGATGTGCATGACAAAGCAGAAAGCCAGTGTATTGTTAGACTGATGAAGGGCACTGCAGATTGTGACATTTGTTCTTCTATATTGGAAACAACCATATACTATATATAAATCTTACCAACATAATCAATTTTAACATTAAAATAATTATATATATATATATATATATATATATATATATATATATATAT
>JAPDSC010100781.1:286152-299587 GCA_026290005.1 Latrodectus geometricus | reverse complement strand
ATATATATATATATATATATATATATATATATATATATATATATTGTATGTATATATAATATATATGCCACTTTCACTGAAATATAAAATAATTAAAAGAAAAAAGGATTTTAAAGCATTACTTAAACTTTGTGCTTATGAATTGATTGGCTAGGCCGTATTTTTTAATTGTTTATATTTAACAAAATCTTAACTGCGCATTAGTAAAAAAATTACATTAAAGTCATTGTACATTGCACAATAATTATCTCCAATATTTAACTTAATCCATTAAAAGAATTCTATATAAAAATTCTAAATTTACTTAATTTGAAATTTAAGTTTTCTCGAAAAATCCAGTCCTTTCAAAATTAAAAATTGATTATCTTCTTCTTCATTTAAACTATTTGCATTTAAATATTTTGCAAAATACAAAAAGTATTTTTATCTTGAATTATAATTTAAGTTGGTAGGTGTAAATTATATATTTGAAGTGAAATAAATTGTATAGTGTATCCGATTGCATTAACAATACTAAGTATACATATTGTAAATGTATATGTATAGGTAGTTTATTTGAATAAAAATGGTTATTTTATCAGTTGGGAATATACTTACATATATTATATTATTACTTATTTATTTAAAATGTAATTAATTGAGCAAATGTGTTCTTCTTTACATTTCATATTTTTTATTTTATGCTTAATTCAGCACTTTCACTCTTGAAATAAATGTAGAGAAAAAATTTTTATATTTTAAATTATAAAGACAATTCATATATGACGTATTAATCTTGTAAGGAAAACCTCGTTGGTTACACACTATAATCAAGAAGTAGTTTTGGTTATAAACAACATTAAGTCTTTAAGTTGAACTCTATTGCATTATTAATTTCAGTTTAAAAAATAATTTATATACTGTTATTTAGAGTGTTTAGTGTAATATAGTTGTTGAATGTGTCTCGTCTATCACTTAAGACTGAAAAATAATGAACAACATATATAAATTTTAGTGTTTTACTTTGATCTGACAACAATGATCTTTATATTTGCCATTAATCCAAGATAATTTAATAAATGATTGATAAATGTCTATTAAAGTAACTTGTGTAGTACATATCTGGACGTTACAAGTCTGAAGTGTCTTACATAGTCGAATGTAAGCTATAACTATTAAATTACAATCAAGGAAATTTTGAATATTATCATGTTAATTATCTTTATTACACAAAAATAAGAAAGTGAATTTAATATAAAAAATAATTAAGGAAGGTATATGATACTTATTAAACATGTTAACAGCATCACAAACATATATAATACAACTAAACAACCAATTTAGAAATTTTTAACAAATTATTTCAGAATTTTACTAACTACAATCAAAAAGAATACTTTAGACTAAACTCCTTTTCAATTAATATTTTGAATGTTTAAAAATGTTATATCTAAGTTAAGAAAAATATTAAATATATAATTTAAGTTGGTTATGATAAGAATTGTTTAATGCTTTAGAAGAACAAAAAAAATATATATAGATACAAGAAGCTTTGAAACACGTCAAATTCAGAAACTTGCTTCTTTTTAATGAATATTGGTAAATCAAACTCACAAAAAATTTAAGTTTTTTCTTTTGCTATTGAATCACAAGATAAAAAGAATGGGATTTTTTTCCTAAAGTATTCATTTAAAAAATGTTTTTGTGTATAGTGAATTTACTTAGGACATATAATGGTAAAAATTTGTAAAGAAGGAAAAAAATTAAACTTTTTTAAAAGGTACTTATTTTGCAAATTTGTTTAGTTATTACGTAACTATTAAACATGATATTAAGTGTACCAAGTGTTAAAAACTATATATAAGGTATTAACATATTAATTAAAAACTGTTTATTTACATTATGATTAGCAAGTCTAAAATAATATGAGAGAGAGAATTTGTATAAAGATAATTAAATTATAACTGTCATAAAATTTAATCTTAAATTTTTGAGGACCAGGAAAATTAAATAAATTTAAGTTATTACTATACGTCATCAACACTTATAATTATTTTTCTAATTATTTAAATTTTTTATAAAAATGGATACAACTTGCATTAATAATAAAACAAATTTCATTTATACTTTATCTGAATTTGATTTCAAACTATATTAATTTAAATATTACCAAGAAAGTAAATGTAAAATTGTTTGTCAGAAAATACATACGTATTCTTTTAATAAACAAAATAAATTAAACTATTTATTCAAACACTGTGAATCATCATTGGTAAAAATCTTATGCAAGATTTATTATAAAATTTAAGCAATCATTTTGCGCATATTCTATGAATACACTTTGTAGCCTTATATATTTTAATTAAAATATTTATTGTGTAACTTTTATACTATTTCTTAGTAAGCTATTTCATGTTGTTTGGTATCAATATTGTATATTTTTATAAGAAAAAAAATTTCAAGTGTATTAATGCTCTATATTGTAAATAACAACTTAATATACCTCAAACATGTAGAATTTTTCAATGAATCCCTATATAATTTGAAATACTCAGAAAAGAATGTCTCTGGTTACAAAATTAAAAAATATAAATACTTTGAATATTTATATACCTGGAGGATGCTAGATAATCAGCTTCTACATTAAATTTAAAGGGATGAAGTTTAGTTTATATATTGATGAGTTTAATTAATTAAATGAATTTTATACTTAGAATCATGTTTTATGTGAACAGTTATGTGGAAATGACTAAATTTAAATACTTTTTTCATTTTACTAAATTTAAATACTTTCTTTCTTATTAGAATAACTGCTGTTAAAATATTATTGAATAAGTAAAATTATTAGAAGTTTCCAATATTAATTACAAAAAAAAGCATTGTTCTCATTCATAACTAAAAATTAGCTGATAAAACTATCAGATTATAAATCAATAATCATAAAATTAAAATAAAAAACTATCGGATATTCCCTGTCAAATATTGATATTTTATTACTTTATGATCAAGTGAATGTGTTACTAATTATCACAGAACTAAAATCAATAAAATGAAGCAATATTTACTGCAAAGCACATCATTAATATTACTACGCAATGACCGATAACACTTTTTATGATGTAATGATAACACCAATAAATTTTCACGCAGAACATTAATTTATATCTCTCTGTACGTTCAAGTAAAAAAGGTTTTATGTAAAATCATTAAAAAACCTGGGACACATAATATTAAACAGAAAATATTGCATAGAGAAAGTTCATGAAGATTAAGCAATATTATACATGAAATTGAATTTTGTCCCAAGAATATTTAGATCATTATGAATCGCTGATTTTAATCATTTCGATTCAATCTTTTTCCCGACATTACATATTTCAACAGAGTTTTCTTAGCGAATATCGATTTCGTTAGCTTTCAGAAGTAACAGACATATTAATGGAGATATATACTAGTGTAATCGATAAATCGATGTTGAAATATTGGAAAAAGGAGACTTGAAAAAGCGATTATTATACTTAAATTTGTAATTCTTCTTTTTTATTTCCTGTCATTTCCTATAGACATTTTGGAAAAATCGAAAAAGGGAGTAGCGAATTTTTCTTCTGCAATTCAAAGCACATTCTGAAACAGTTTATATTTTAACTCATGCGAAGTTTGTAAAAATTCGTGTCTATTACTTAATTTTGTACAAAATTTAATAACGATCTACGAATTTTGTGTAGTGAAAAATTTAAGCTAAAAATTTTATGATTACTATTTTTGGAAATTTAACGGGTCAAAATGTTATCAAATTAATTCGTTCATTTTTATGAATTTATATTTCATAAGGATTTACTATTATTTCTTTATTTTAATCTATTTAAAAATGTCATTAATTTTGCTTGAAAAATTGGAATGTTTTTGAGTTCATATGCAGTTACATAAATTGCTTAGTTATTATTCAAAAATTTTACAAATCATTAATTCATCTGTATATGACAATTATAAAGATCTTTTTCCAATGTCGGGCACTTGGGTGATTAACTTTTCGCGCCTCTACAAGGCCGAAATTTGCTACTCATTTATCATTACCTGGTGGGCACCTGTGAATGAAATCACGGAGGCGAGTAGCACTACCCACGTCCCACGACCACAAACCTGTTTATAGAGCGGGCCACATTCATATGATGAAAGGAGAAGAAACACATAGGAAGAGAAAGAACATCCATGCCCAAGCCGGGATTCTAACCCAGGTCCACCCCATCCGTAGTCAGTTACGCTAACCACTAGACAGGTTGGGCGGCAATTAAGTATTTAAACAAGTATTTGACTGAAAGAGATCCAATAGAAATTGTTACACTTCAAAGTTATTCTTGACTTCAGCTAATATTCCTTTAATCTTTTTCTTTGGTATCATAAAACTAGGTTTCTATCATACTCCTTGGAAACATGAGGAATATCTTTGAGCTGAATCCTGACTCATGTCAAAAAATCATCCAAATAAACATTTGGTTACAAGAGACCTGACATAAGTTGAATTAATTGAGGAATAATATGAGCATTCTTGAAGCAAAATCCAATGTTAAAATACGAATTCTTCAATACGCACTAGTTAATATGAACTATTCGTAAATTAAATTAAGACTTTAAAATGCCACATAAACGTGAAATCCTTTGATAGTTACAAGATGAATATCCATCGATGATGGTTTATAAGAATAAATATCCAACGAATAGAATTATTGATTTTATCATATTCCCAAAACTGAAATATGAATGTTTCTTTAATATTGAAAGACAATATCTTATCTGCATTATCCCCGTCATAAAATTACATCAATTAGTACTAATAATAATTGTAAAATATATAAATTTATGAGAATAAACTTAAGACTTGGAAACAGTTTTAAATAACAAATGAGAAGAAACGTTACTGAAAATCAAACATAACTTGATAAATCAAGAGGGAAAAACCAGGGTGATATTATTGAAAGAGTGCATACAGATGATACTCCGAACAACTGTTCTAATAAAATAATTACTATTCTTGGAAATGATGCAAAATTTAATCCATATTAGGGAAAATATATTTTTTTATATTATAGTTCCGTATAAAAGCTGTTAAGGCATATTTTAATGACAAAGAACAATAAAGTTTTTGATGACTTAAAATGTTTTATTCAATCACTACATCATATACTAAATAAGGTATTGTTACAAATCCACGAATTAAAATTTAACTGAAGATCACTTCATACTTTCTTTTTCTGTAAAAAAAATGTAGCATATAAAAAATTTGCTTAGCAAATATATGATATTTCCAATGAAACAATCAACATTATGATCCAAGGAAGGCGGAATCAATGTATAAATCAATTTAATAAAGATAATAAAATGTGGACTGCTTATCCAAGTAGAATCAGCAAAACTAAGTACAAATTTAGAGAAATATAAATCTTTATGAAGAAACTCAATATCCTTCATAAAAACAAATAACAAATTACAGCAAGCATTATTTAACTATTTTTATAAGAATATTGTGGATGATAACGTTAAAATCCAGCCCGTAACGAATAGCTCCAAAGAAGAGAACTGTGTTATAAATATTTTTTTGTCAAATATACATCGGGCATTAGTAAAAAGTCTGAGAGTCTTCTGTTAGATCTTTGCTTCTAAATTATCAATGCCCAAATGCTTTCGGATCAACAATGGCACACATATTGGTTCTTCTATTGCACAAGTTGTTATCTATTTCATCCTTTGCTGTGCTGAAAATTGAAGCTGTCCAATGCCCAGGCAAATTGCTTGCGATCAAAATTTCATGTTAAATAATGTAGTTAAGCAATAATTGAAATTTGGCGATTGGATGATTTAGCAACAAATTATTTCATAACCATTTGACAAACTTGGTTATAATTGAATTAGGAAACTATTAACAATGAACGGCTTTAAAAGCACCAAATAATTTTAAATTCACGAAATCCACATCAATGACCCTTTTTTGCTTAAACTATAGAAATTCGGGTGAAGTGAAAGTCAGGCATACATTTATGCAGCAGTTTCAATTAACTTATACAAAATGTTAGTACATCTTTTGGTTTATTTTACATTCTAACTCTATTTTTTTAATAATTAACAGGTTAAATTGTCCCATTCAATGATTATTTAAAGAAATTGTTCTATAATCAAAAGCAAAATGTAACGATGCAAAATGAAATAACTGTTAAAGATATATAACTATAATAAATAATGTATGAATTAACTTTTTAACAAATACACATTCTTTTATGCTTCCAGTTTTATTGATAAAATATGTTTAGATTTCGGTAAGTTGTAGACAAATGAAATTGATGATAAAAAATTTATGAAAGTAGCTTACGAATTATAAATTAACAATGACTCCTGCATTGTTAAAAATATATTTCTCTTTTAAACAGATTATCACATGCTATGAATTTAATGTCAATTTTACAAATTTTGCTTAATTTTATCTTCAATTAATTCCAGATATTTTGCTAACATATTATACTCTTAACATCATAATTTTCGAAGAGAATATTTTTACCAACATTTGCAGAAAATGATTCACTTGATGAAATACTTCATATGATTTCAAGATATTTCAATTATTTCTCAAAAATTAAAATACCTTAAAATTTTTCTAAAAATAAATGACTTTAAATTTTTGAAAAAAGATTAGAAATATTAATTCTAAATAAAAACAAAAAATCAAAAAGCTTTTAATAGAATAAAAAAATTTGTGTAACAATTTATTAAACTTTTATAATCTGATTGATATTTAATTTCACAAAAGAAATGAAATTAATTTTAAAATAAACAAATTTAGAATTGAAAGGATGATTCTTAAACTGATTAATTTTTATTATACGTATATCTGTGTGTCTGTGAGTGTGTGTAGTATTACATTGGCATTAAATTTAGAAAATGAAAAAGTTTAAAAAAAAATGTTGGTATTTACTTATCCAGAATTTTTTTTTGATATTTTATGTATTCGACACATTTTAAATTTGCAACAAACTGCATTTTAAGAGCATGGCAAGGTTAAATATAAAAGTTAAAAAGAACATAAGCAAATAGTAAATATGTCATAGCCAATAATAATTTATATACGTTTCCCTTTTATAGATATATAAGGACAAGGATTAATAAAAATATCATAAAATACATTAATTAGCATGTATCAATTAATATCACCAATTTAGTGAAAATTATTATTTTTGTAATGTGTTCCATTTTACTTATTAAAAATTATATTAGATACAGTTCTAGGAATTTTTATTGAATTTTTTTAATAATATAAAATCTTGGGTTTCTCGGTAAGTAATTCCATATTTCCCACCTAAAAATGTTTTTGATAGTGAATCCAACTTTTTTATGAGAATAAAATCATGCTACTACCAGAAAGATAGCAAAAGATATTAGACTAAAAGTGACACTATATAATTTACTCAATAAAAATTTATTCGCTATACGTTTTTCATTTTCATATGAAACGAAATTACTTTACTAACAATCAAATACAATTTAATGTACAATAATTTAAAGTAATAGAATATAACTTCTCTATCTGTATAGTTAAAAAAAAATATTAATATTGAAGTGCATTTGTATATATATAAAATATGCTCATAAATAAATTCTGTATGTAATCAAAAAGTAAATACAGAAAATTCTTAGAAGAACCCCTTATAACCACAGAAAATTCTTGGAAGAACCACATTATATTAAAATCATATTAAAATTTGACTTCATATTAAAATTTGCACTTCATATTAAAATTTGCATATTGATATTAATTGTCCGTCGAAACGAAATGCAAGAATTTTATTTTTTTGAATGATGCTTGCATATACTTACATACCAAAGCTAGTCCCTATAGTTTCCTCATAAAAATTTATATCTGAGTTGAGGCTGTTCAATTTCAAGAGTCTTTGTTGACATTTTAGCTTGGAGAACTGAAGTATCTATAGCTTTTCTTCCTTGTCATAACATTTTAGGAAATTCGTATTCTATGCACGTATTTCTAGATTTATGCATCTATGGAAGCATAATACAATGCCGAAGGCACATGTAGGAAAAAATATGAAGTATATCATTATCTGAAGAATACAATACTTTCAAAATATAATATTGAAAAGTTGGTATTGTTAAACTTTATTGTAAATTTTAAAGCGAGCAATATTGAAATATATTGATTTGTCGAAAACATTTTACTGGAATTTGAGACTTATTTTTCTCTCATATCATATTTATTTAATAAATATTTTTGTTAACTATTTCAGTAAATTAGCTTCATCAAAAAATTTTACTTCCAATAATGATTGATAAATATTTTATAATATAGTGTTATGAATAATTTAAATATTCTACTACAACAATCAAATAATGTTGAATATTTATTCATCTATAAATAAATTTATGAATAATTTATGTATTCATTTTTTATTCAAAATGGGGATATATGTTCATATCTTAGATTTACCTTATATTTTGTAACCGAATGTGGATATCTGAATTTCAAAATGGTGATATCTTAAATATAACTAATATTTTGTGACTGAAACAACATTTTTTAATTATGACTTTCTATTGAAGTGGTTATCATTTAAAATCTGTATATAATTGATTGAACTTCTTTAAATGTACAAAAATCTTTTAGTTTTCATAAAATTATTTTAAAGTTTTTATAAATGTATTTTTATCATATTATAGAAGTAAAATACCAAACTGTTGAGCTGTAGAAGTTTCAATCTCACCCACAAAGTTGAAGGTGAATGCCTGATGAGCTCATCACAGCACAGTTTTTGATCCTCTACTTTTAAATATATTTTAAATATGCCCGGTTACATTTAATTTGTGTATTGACATATTCAGCGAAATCATTTATTAATAAATACATGTACACAAACCGTGCGAAGAGCTGAGTGTTTTGTATGTTCCCTAATGAGTTTTTGCAGATTTTATTCACAATTGTAAAAAAATTAAAAATTTTCCTACCTATTATGCATTTTTTGGCAATATGTGAAAAAATAAATCATCAATAATAACAATAATAATACGTTTCCTAAATTTCACTTAGTAAGAAGACACTATGCTATTTGTTTATTTTGATATAATTTACTTGGCGAAATTTCCTAATTATTTAAATTATAATGTTTATCGTAACTTGTGAAAGAAAGAATATTAATACAGTTTTGTGCATTCTGAATAAAAATAATATAAAGATTGATTAATATTAGAAATTTTGGATAATCAAGTATCACTACTTTTTATTAATTTAACTATCAAACAGAAATTGTTTCACAAATTATTATTTCCAATTAAATTCCTAGTAAAAATTAAATCCTAACGTCATATATTGAGCCTTTAATATTTAAAAATGTCAGTCACAAATCTAGTTTGATGACTATGCAATGTGAACAACCTAAATTTTAATATTTATAATTAAAATATATTTTTAATATTTATACTTTATGTTTATTATCTATTCATTTTTAACGAACTTACAATAAAGTATTATAAAATAACTTTCACTGTAAACTGATTTTAATAGTTTTATAATATATGTATAGTAAAACTCGAATATGTAAGCAATTTCACTTAATACATAAAAAACTTGATAGATTTTGAAGTACAGTCTCTATATGGAACATAACTAAATGATTATATACACAATTAGTTTGAAAAACAAAATAATTGGCAGTTGCTATTTTAATTACTCTTAATGAAATATTTTAAAAAAACAGTAAAAAGATGAAGAATGCCTTAGATGTAAATATATTTCTTTTTTTACTAATTTATGATGACTATTTATTGTATCTTCAAAACAAAGAAATGTGGAAAATTCAGACGTAAACTTGTTAATAACTATATCTGTTTAAGAAATTATTCATAAAACTTGCAGATTAATATGAAAAAATGTGTAAAAAGACTAATAAAATAGCTCACAATATATACAAATTTAAGTACAGGTTTGAAGAATAAGATTAGGAATTCAGGCGTGAAAAACAGAATTCCATAAATTAGAATTAATTTGTCTTGTCTTTATTGTGGTTATTTAATTAATTAATCACAATCATCAGGTTTATTTAAAAATTTGTGTGAAATACTTAAGTAGTAGCAAACTAAAATCTACATTTTTCGCTTGTTATAACTTTTAATAAAAAGTTACCGAAGAAAATTTGTCATTTATTTACTATTTTTAATATTTAATTCTTACTTGTACTGATTCAAAATGCTGTCTTGCACCAAGCTTGTATGTACATCAGCTTGAATAAATAGAATAAATTGTGGAATGTTGGAGAAATTTCTGTAGTTATGAAATTAATAAATAAAAAAATTCTTTTCTTTCACGTTCCAGGGAGTTTCCTATTGGTGTTATATGAGAAACAAAGTGAAATAATTTGCTGCAGTAAGCAAATATAAGAATTTTTCAAAACCAAAAATGCAAGAATTGTTTTCTTAAAAAAATATTCTGGGTGAATACAAAAAAAGGGATGCTATGCTTACGTTTGCATAGTTATATATTAAGGAGTCTTTTAAGAGAAAAGAGGTTGTGACATACTTCCAACTTGAAACAAACTTTATTCCAGAATAGTGTCACATCCTTTAAATTTATTACATTATTGGTAAATTTACAATAAACACTGAAATTTACGATAGTTAATTAGAAACACTATAATTAAAGTTTTGAAATAAATTTTGACTTTGCTGTAGGTTAGCCAAAATTAAACAATCTGAAAAAAATTTTGATACAATTCCTGCGATTATTTTTAGTTGATTTTCAGGAAAACAAATCGGTCCCAATTTCAAAATAAAGTGCCAAGAACAGGTATAAATTGTTATAATTTCCCATATTCTTTAACTTTAGGCAGTAAAACATCAACATTTTTTTCTCATTACGCTGAAATATGTGAACTTAGGTAACGATTAAATGATTCATATGTTACAAATGCACCTATCACCTAAATTCCACTTACTTAAATACCACAATCAAATGAAACGAGAGTTTTTTTACATGTAAATGGGTTGCCCAAATTTCTTCATTGCATACAAAAAAAGACATCAAACTGCAGTTAATTAACGTGCATGAAACTTACTGATAAAGTTCAGGTCTTATTAGTCCAGGAATGCTAAGTGAATTTAATTCCCCTAATAATCAAAGGTTTCAAAAACTTCAGAGAGTGCATGTAGAAAACAAGAGTTGATTTTTCTTGAATATTTAACTCTTTCATTAAAGCCAGTATTTGGTTACATAAAAAGTACTAAATGTCATATCATAACAGTATGAGTTGTTTGAATGAATAAAAATAAGTCCGAATCATATATTCTATTTCCCTTCATTCAACAAAATTGTGAAAAATTACTACTCTAGACATCAGAACTCTCCACACATATAGTACGTTATATAACAATCAAAATTTTTTTAAATATATTTTTGAAATGTAGATCATATTGCCTTTCTCGAGAAACTTCAAGAAATCTTTTTGGGATATGATTCATGTATGGCAAAAAGAACACTGTAAGCTCTTAACACCTAGCTTTATAGATGCTTGTGTGAAAAGAACAGATGTAAAACGTCTTTTTTGGGAACCAGGGAAGAATATCAAAACTGGGTATAAATATTTCTTCTTATTATGAGACTTGGTTAACTTTCAACCATTTTAAATATTTAAATGTTTATATTACTCCTTTCTCTGTAAGATTTGAGCAAATATGTGAACTTTTATTAAAAAAAGATTATTGTGGTGATACTAAATTGGCATATTTCTACCACTAGGTAAATATTAAATTTTAAAGTCTCTCTGCTAGCGAAGTTTTCCTATAAATGTATCAAATTAAAATGTTTCACACCAACAATTTTAAATTATAATTAGATATGCAATCACGAATCATTACTAAAAATTACGTGCTTCATATTTAAATTAATTTCAAACATTATACGCAAGAACACCTTTAATGAAATAAATTTTGTTGTACTTGGTATATGAATACTATATGTTGCTATGGTACATTACCATTGAATATACAAATGTAAGAAATTTTCTTTATAAAGAAAATATAATTAGGCAAAAATATATTTATCTTCTTGCTGTATTTTTATTTTTTCTTTGGTAATGTCTCGCCATTATTTCTTTTGATCACGAAACAAACCACTGCTTATGTAACCTATTTTTAGTGCCAACTAAAAATATCAAACACCTACATGCTTCTTTTTTAGTGAAAATTATTCCCTTACTACAACAACAAATTAATAATGGACAAAATTTTACAGTATATTTTACGTCTAAATAATTTTAACTATCAAAAAAAAAAAAAACATTTATGTACACATTTAAAAATGAATCGATAAATTAAAGTTTTTTAACAAGTATTATATTGCAAATTACTTGCCAAAACTTTATACTTCATTAATATGTACATTTTTGTGGAAAAATTATAATATCATTATTTTATAGAAAATAAAAGTAGAGATTAAAATTGATGTTTTAACTGTAACTCACACCTACACACATGTTAATAGAAAACATTTTAAGTTTAATTTCTTTTATTTTTTCATTTGAATTGTTTGAAAAATGGAAGATAATATTCAGAGTGATTTACGAAAACTAATTATGAGATTTATATGCAATAATATGTGTGGAATTAAATTCATTCTTTATAGGAAACTACGTTTCCGAGAAAGGAAGTTTAGTTAAAATACAACATTGAACTTCTTTCAATATCTCGAATAAAAAATTCAAATTTAGGAATTTGATAAAATTTTAATTAAGAAAATTTTAAAATAACCTTTAAAAGTCTCTCCATTAATAATGAAATTTCAGTAATAAAAGTTTTTGATTCCTTCTTAAATTAAGCAGAAATGTATTAAATAAGAAGTTTACATCTGAAATGCTATAATAAATTTCTGGGATGGGATTTGCAACTGTGGATTTTATTCAGTAATCTCAGACAATGTGCCATTTCTGACAATATATAATTAGTAAAGTTTTCTAATTCATAGCATGATTGAGAAGCAAAAAAATAAATAAATAAAAATAAAAATAATTCTGATAAAATATTTATTTTCAGAATATCATTGTTTTACTAATATTATTTTTTATTTGTAATAAAATTGACCATTAATTCATAAAACATTTAATACTAAAGCAATTAAAGCCGAAAATAATGCTGATATTCCATTCAATTTGACACTTACTGACAGAAGCTAAAAGGAGAAGTTGCTTAAATTTCGACTCATTTTACAATTGCTAATCATATTTCTGATTCGCAATGATAAGTTGAATAATGATATAAAAAATAGCAAAAAATAATCGTTCCTCTAAAGATGATATCAAAGTGAATATTGTAATAACCATTATATTATTTATTCCTGACTATTTTTGACAACACTTATATCAATTTTTCATTTATATATATATATATATATATATATATATATATATATATATAT
>JAPDSC010100781.1:272728-286052 GCA_026290005.1 Latrodectus geometricus | reverse complement strand
TATATATATATATATATATATATATATATATATATATACAATGTTATTTCACTAATAGTTTGATTATTAGAGAAATGAACAAAAATAAACTATTAAGATTAATTGTAAAGAAACGCAATGGAAACAATATACAAAAACACATTTTCTAGATTAGAATTTCAAGGGGATGTATAACAACAATATACAAGCCATCAATAAATATGGCAAATATTCTAGTAAATTTTACATAAATGTGTTGTGAATTCTTTTTTTCTTATTTAATATTCAATTACTGTTATTCCAAGCAGCAAAGATTGGATTTTATAATTGAATGAAAATAAAATGCAACTTTAACCATCTCTAAAAATATAAATATCTTCAAATGAATTTTTATTAAAAATGTTTTGTTGAAAAGTTTCAATTTAATTCTTTGAAAAGTTTAAAGTTAGTTTCTTAAGAAATTCTAATTTCTCTAATTTTTACAGTATTTCTAAAAAAAATTAAAAAACACAAAATACGGAGTTTTTGTACTGTAACAAAGCTAAGATTTTTAAATCTAAGCTAAAGATTTATTCCACGAAATTTTGAAATCTTTGTGAAATGTTCCTAATATTTCAATGTTTCTTTGTCAAAATAAAACAACCATAAATTGAATGAGAATTGTTTGGCAAACATCAAAATGTCAGAAAAGCATTAGCTGGACTTTTTCTGAAAAATGTGAGAAAATATTCCACTTCAGTTAATATTGATTTATTATTTCACGCAAGAATATCACATTCGGTCATAGAAGTATTCATAAGGATAGTGCATTATACATAATTTATATGATCGAAGCTTATTCAAATGTAATAACATTGGTACACATAAATTTTGAAAGTAATTTCAGCTAGTAAATTATTTTTGTCGCGGTTTATTCAGACAATTTTTATTAAAAAAACAGAGTTACAATAACTAAATAATTAAAAGAGCTACAATTTAAAGAGCTTGGTCGTGTTAAAATTGTTCAGAGATTGATTGGTGACATTCTTGAAAGCAATAGAGAAAATGATATCGTAAAATAGTGTTTCATCCAATTGCGAGAAATGCAGTCACGAGTCATCAATTATAATTACATCTCATATTCAAAATTATCCCTCTCAGAAAAAAATTCATTGATATATTCTATATCATATTTTGTTGCTGTCATATTCTAAACTTATAGATCGGTTATTTTTAAAATAGATATATTTTGAGCTATAAAGCAGAAAATGTTAACACTTTGTGGGAAATGCATATTTAATATTTTATCCATTTTAATGATTCATTTTACTGTTTAATCAAGATTATTATAACTGTGACTAATTCAGTCTAAAATCTATACTAAATAAAATGAGGAGCTATGTGATAAATAATTTTAATCCTCTATATACAAAACGATACAGAGTTTAAGTATCCATTAATCAAGAAACTACTAATTATATCTTTATGTAGGAAATAAAAAGCTGAATGAAGTTTTAACAACACTATTGAATGCAATTTTTTATGTAACAAACTTATTCACAATTTCTTTTTAGATGGAATTTTTGATAAAAAAATATATTAAAATCCTATTCAAATTATGAAGCCAAATATGATACAAGATTATATATTGCAGTTTATCTAACTATAGAAATATAAAGCATTTTTCCTTCCCACTTAGAAAATTTGATTTTATAGCAAGAAAGTTTCTAAAGCTAAGTGATAATTCTTGTTTTCTTTTATATTCAGAGAAATGTTCTTCTTTTGCAGAAAAGCAAACTAAGCCTGTCAAAGAATATTTGCTTTTTGTGTAAAATATTTTCTCACACGATGTAAGAAATAAACTGTGTCTTTTATTTGTAGAAAAAGCAGTTTACAATTAACAAAGCATCCTGTTCAGGATTAAAACATTTTTGATAAATTATATTTCATTAGTATGTGTGTGGGGGGGGGGGTTCATTTCATCTACATAATTATTAATTTGGAAAAATTGAAAAATATTTTGAAAACAAAAAATCCTATCACAAACGTTACAGTAATTTATTGAAATTAATGATAGAGCTAGATTATAAAATCTATTTCAAAAAATGAAATGTATTATGCACTGATACGGACAATCTTTTTAACGTACTGAATAGTAAATCATATCCGCTGTTAAAATTCTTTGTGGAAAGACAGACAAATCTGAAGGAAAGATTATTACTTTTGACAGCTAAACCAAGACTCTAAAGTCAAATAAATTAAATAAGCATCATCAGTGTGGCCTCAATGCTCATAAATTTTATGCACAATGCTTATTTTTTCTTTTGAGCAGAATTAGAAAGATCCAGAAAATATGAAGATCAAAGGGAAAAAATTGTCATTATAATGAATAATTTACTTGAGATCCTGAAGACCTACTCCAAAGAAAACAATAATTTTTTATAAATTAAAAGGAAATATTAACAGTTTTCCACCCTTAGACATGTGAATGCAGATTTTAAATTTAAAATATGTAAAGTTACTCTTCAAAGAAGCATTAGTACAACATATCTAGATGTAGTGCTGGACAAAAAATTAATCTTTCCTAATCATGTAAATGCCCTAATGAAAAAGTAAAGAAGAGATTCTCAATTTTAAAAAGACTTTTCGAAAATAAATGGAAAAGCTGAGGAACATTCCTAAATAAAATTTACAATACTTTTATTATATCTACTTTTAAGTATAAATGAGCTGTTAATCTCCATTGCACATGGGAAGTTGCTTGGTTGGTTGGGTTTTGTGGTCCAAAAATGACATGCTGTGCCGCACAAGGGAAGATTAGCCCTTTGGAAAGAACCCAAAACAAAATTCTTCGAATCATCACAGGAACGTTGAAAACTACCCTTGTTTCAATTATATACTACTATGATTATGATCAATCAAGTGATATTGAAATACAATAAACAAGCAGTTAGAAAATTTGCTAAATTGAAAACTTTGAAAAGAGTACAATGGTTGAAGGAAAGCAAATCAAGTACCGTCAAGAACCAAATGTCTTCCTTAGAGATATGATAAGTTGTTTCAAGAAATAGGTAAAAACAAACCAATTAATTAACAAATTCATGATTAATCCTCATGAATATATTTAACCTAAATATCAGTTAGATATTAGTCACTTGGAAAAATTATGCCATGTAATATTAAAGGCAAACAATACATTATTTATTTTACATGAATAATACCTTAACCTGAATGGGTTTGACTGTATACTGAGGTCTCTAAAATACAAAATCACATTGGAGATGGTGTATATTTTAAATGTTTTCCTTCATTTATTCTTTTGGGATGCTTTATGTTGATTTTTCATTCGGAAATACTTGCAATCGCTTTGGATTTGGAAAATCTCAAGATAAACTATGTAGAAAGTATTCTAGTTGTTTCTAAAGATTGATCTAGGCAACAGTAGTAAATCATATCATAGATAACCAGATCATCACATGAATAAAACAAATATTGAAGTTTCTGTATAAATACCATAAAACAATTATTTGTCAATGGTTACCTTTACATGCGGGTATTGATGGTAACGCAAAGTCAGATTTTCCAGCCAAGACAAAAATACTTTAACCATACGTATTACAAACCATTTTCTCCAAATTAATTTAAAATGCCTATTTTTGAAAGTGTAATGGATACATTTAAATCTGAACAGGTGGCAAAATCAACAGATGAAGTTTGGGATAACATTCAAGACTGTTGGGAAAGTTTTGTCAAATGCCTCATAAAGAGGATGTGGTAAACTTTAGACTGCAAACAAGCCATGATTTCACGACACATCATCTCAATAAGTTATTCCATTTGGTATATGCCAAATAAGTAATTTTGGCACTATGAATGAATCTCATATTTTTCTATGCCCAGAAACAAATAGTCTCAAGAAATGGTGTAAGACAAGCTAAATATCCTTGAGCCCCGGTACTTTTAAAAATTGAATATCAAGTGTTCTATGTATTGTTTAATTATTTTTTTTACTTCTTATTCACACACACAATTTTAATTTATTATTTCTTTAAGTGTTTGTAATTGTGTAATACATTATGTGATTTACATATTTGGATTGATCCTTAATGTAAAAATTGTAAAAAAAATAACATATGATAGTTAGTATATATATATATTTTTTTTGTTTTCCAAAAGTTTTATTTTTTAAATAAAATAACAAAAAAATATTAACAGTTTTATTTTAAAAAATAAACTCTCATAACAAAAAAAGAAACTTTAATTGTCCAATCTTGATCATTTCACTTATTTACTAGTATAATGTCATAATACTTTTTTTTACTAATTCATCTTTAAATTCACTCTGTATATAACGATGCCCATTTTCTAAGGCAGGCACAATTTATTTTTGCAAATTTTAACTTGAATTATTAACTTAATATTTTAATTTAAATTATAATTTTGCTTACTAAGCAACAAAAACAATGCACTAATTCACTCGAATTCCTAATTAGTTAAAGAAGTAATATACAAAATTATTCAACTAAGTTAGTAAATCAAATTAACTTAATATTTTTCATTATAAAATTTAATATTTATTGTATTATTAAATGCATGCATCTCATACTATAATTTACATAAATTTTTAAATCACCAATAAATTCCATTAAGATGAAGCGAAAATGAAACGAAAAATGTTTAACATTAGAAATCACGTGACGAAATCCTTCCTGTAATATTAATGCATGACAATTTTAATTAATTACTTACTTATTTACTTTTAAAGTTATTCGAGATATTATTTATAAAGATCCAATTTAAATCATATGAAAACATTAAATGTAATTTAATTTTAATTTATAACCACAACAGAAATTATCATTTCAGTAATTTGATGATTTTTGATATGAAATTAATTATGGTGCATGAAACTTCAGGCCTAGTAATAGCAAGTAATCGTAATTCATGTATAAAGTATTATTTAATCATCTTATTAAACATATACACTTCTAAATATCTATAAGCGCCTTATAAATTAATTGTAAGCACTTAATCTACTTATAAGAGAGCATTAATGAAGTCCAATTTATACAGTCTGAAAGGAATATATATTCAAGATTATTTTAATTATATAATATTAAAAATTATCTTAGATGTGTTCTCGTCATGAATATCTGCAGTAACCTAATCATTTGGATAGATCATGTATGGCAAAATCTCAATCAATTAGGCACTTCGCGATTTCACAATAGTCATACAACAATTCAACATTTTATATTTAATAGTTATTAAGGCTGCCTAAGGAAGCTGAATTCAATTATTACAACAAAAGCAAGTACAAAATAATCGAACAAATTTTAGCCTAACTATTGACAATCCATAATAAATACTATTCTCTTTCTAAATAATTAATAAAAAAAAGAAGTATTCCTGAAATATATGGAAGAGATAGCATTTAACGTTGTTCTAAATTACGATTCATGAAAAATTATGTCAGTTATTAACAATATAATCATTTAATAACTTAATTAAAATGACGTCAATAATAGGTTCATAATGTTATGTAATATGCTTTTAAAGTGATTCTCATTTTTTATCAATATTTATAAATTTGAAATTTTTTCTCAGATTTATTTTAATTGCACATATAATTTCACATAAAAATTAAAAAGTATATTTTTATTTTCAAATGCAAAAACTTTCACATTGTCCAGTTCACATTATTGAAAAAAAAAACTAAATTTGTAATCTATTTTTCTACAAAGTATTATTTACAAGAAATTTTACTATTTGTCAAAATAAATTTTTCTCAGATTCAATAGAAGCTTTTTTCATACGTCAAAACAGAAATCAAAGTTGATGTTTATTCTAGTCTAAATTTTTATTATGAAGATGAAAAAGTTAATCTTTTGTTGATGAAAAAGTTAATTCTATGAAGAAAAGAAGGAAAGGTAGATAAAGATTTATATCGTACGAGGAAACATACGTTTAACCATGCCACAGTTTCTCCTCTTTTTTAAATTATGTATTCAAAAACGATGCCAGATTTTCCATAATACCCTATTAATGCATAAATGCGTCATTTTCAGCTAATTTTTCTGGAATTCGGTGTAGTTTTTGTTTTCTTTGAAAACTTCCTAATTAGATAAACTTGTGATAGAAAATCCTATTTATATTTTAGCACTTAAAAAAGAGAAATATATGTTGTTCCTGCATTCCCTCTCTTCTTAATAAATGTCAAGTTTTAAGAATATTTTAGATATTTCATTTCTAATTAAAATATTTCATGAAACCCGTAAAAATAATTGTTAACAACACTGGCGTTACAATAGCAAAATGATTTTAATTTACTACATTTCACTTAGAAAAATAACAAATTATAATTTGCATGAACATATGTGAATTAACTTTTCTTTGATATTTTTTCAATAGTTGGAAATTCATTTGTAAAAATATTTAAAAGCAGATATTCTAAACAACGTATATATCGAGGCTCATAACAGTAAATAACAAAGTACAAAGTTCTAGGTTTGTAAATATTAATAACGTTTAAAAATTGAATAGTTACACACATTTCCAGATTTAGAATAATTTATGTATTTAATATGTATTTCTTATTACTTTTTATCAAAAGCTTTTATTATTTTAAAACTATACTTCGTAAGTATTAAAATTAAGTATCTAATAGAAACATTTTTATTTTACAGTTTTAAATATTTTTTTGCAAAGTAAATATTAAAAACTAATTATTTAATTAAATTTAAATCTTTTGTGTAAGAATTTTTATGTTAATTTTATTAGTTTTAGTGAGTATAAAATAAAATTTGGATGAATTTGGTGTTGCTAATTTTGGATTAATTGCTTTAAAACAATGAATTTTGGCAACAAAATTTTGATTAATTTTTGAACATACATTTTCTTTGTGCTATAACTTTATTAACTGTACCCATTATGAACATTTTATTTTTTATTTTAAGCAGTTTTTTATGTAATTTAATTACATTAAAGTTTATTATAACATTTATAGTGTCTAGAAATTTAACTGAGATATCAAAATTCTCTGTAGTAAATAGTGTTATCATATGTTTGTCATGAAAAATTAAGGAACTATATTTATATGAAATTACTTTCTCATATTCTATGTGCATATATATTTTGTGACAGACTCATCAACTAGCAAAAAAATGTCAAATATTGTACGGATTTCGTATTATAATTATGCAATGAAACTGTAAATTAACTTGATGCATAAAAACATGTTTCCTCAATATTAATAGTTATATTATTTATGCAGCTTAAATAAAGGAATCCATAAAGTGTTAAATTTTGATTATTAAGGTTGCAGTTGGGGATAGTAAAGTATTGTTTATTTTTAATCATACAAAATAAAGTAGAAGTAAAAATGTATTATAAGTGAGAAAATTTGGTAATTGTACAATAAATAACTTTTAAAAGCAACAAATTTTAAGAAACTATCAGAAATTTCATTCCCATGTTACTTTATAAATTAAATAATGTTTTAAAATTTTGTTGGATAAATTACACCATTAATAACTTTAAAGGAATAAAAATACATAGTTAATGAAGTTTAAAAATTAATTAAGTTCATAAATAGGAGCAAAATTATTAATTTATATATTCTTAAACAAAATATTTGAAAAACTTTGTAAATAAAGAATTTAATATTAGATAGATACTAATAATATAAAAGATGAAAGTTGTAACAAATTGAAAAAAAAATTATAAAGAATTCTTTAAAATGTAAGAAATAGTTTTATTGCTTATATTTTTATTTCAAATTTCTAGACAATTTATGAAGCTAGGAGTATCACGTTTTAGTTTCGAAAAAAATGCATAAGATTTAAAGTAAAGCAACACTAAAAATATTAAAGGAAAATATAATATTAAAAATAAAAGCTTAACTTTTTTTAAAAGTATAAACATAAGAAATAATGTAAACAATTGAGAATATTTACTGTTATTACATTTGTTTACACATTTTTTTGCAACTCTTCAAATCTCTCCTTATAAATATTGTTAAATATTCGCTTAACCAATAAACTATTGACTTCCAGTACAAACATTAACTGAGAAGTGTTTATTTTGGAATTATGTATTTACATAAAACCATTTTATGAAAAATGGTTTATTACAATGGTGAAAAGATAAATATATATGAATAATATTCCAAAATTAAATTAACAAACTCGAAATATTGTTTGTGATTTATTGTCATTTATTTATATTGATTTTTCCGAATAAAATAATTCTTAACTTTTTAACCTTTTCCTCAACATAAATTTAAATATTTAGAATATAAATATTAGGACTCTTGTAATACAATGATTTGAAAGTTACTTTGAGTTTCTGAAACCAATTTAATTTTAAACGCGGATTTCATTTTTTTTTCAACAATGTATTCTTATTTGTAAAAGTTTACATTATATAATTTAAAATAGTCAATGTAAAATATGAGTAAATATTACATTAAAGAATTCCTTTTTAAAATAAAATAGTTTACATTTTTAACATAAACCATATATAAATAAATACCAAATTACATTTAAAAACTACTGAAATACCAAAGTTCAATAAATGGTTTTAATAAAAATTGTAGTACAAATACATATACTAATGTATGGAACTATATAAGTTTAATGTTGAAAGATAGAATTCTTTTAAAATAATAAGATACTTTAAAGGAAATCAAGCGTTAAAAAGTACATTAAAATATTTTTCATATATATTTTTGTAAAAGTGGGGTTAATATTTTTTGAAATTTATTGAATATATTTAAAAAAAACAAAGAATCACACATGAGTGATTTTTTTTAACACCTCAGATTTGTCCCATTTTTTAAAGTCTTTTTTTTCTTATATTCCAATTTTAATTATTTTCCTAGATGTTGCACAAAATACATCTTTAATTAGCTAATTTAATTTAAAATTTCAGTTTACAGCATTGACTTTATTAAAAATTTAGTATTTCGAATCTTTGTATGTATATTTTTTCTCAAAAATTATTGCAGAATGATTCCATTATATCTGCATCGTAACTCAGTATTTTAAATTCCTTATGAGGGATTTCTCTATTAAATAATACTTATTATTTTCTTTTAAACATTAAGTTTAAATTTAGTTTAAACATTTAGGTTTAAATTTATCTGTTATGTGACTTGGATAAAGATTATTTTTTGAGGCCTAAGCTTTTACATTGTTAAACAAAAAATTTTTTTAAGTTGCTACTTCAAAATTTAACAATTTGCAATCTATTTTTGGAAGAAATCCTTTTTTAAAAATTGTAAAATAAAACTGTTTTACATACTTTAATTACCAAATATTTAGAAAAGATTTATTTTCCTTATATACCTCACATTCAAAAGAATGCAGAAAAATATTTAAGAGTTAATGCCATACAAATAGAAACGAATCTTAAATTTGAATTTTAAAGAGGGAATAATTCTCAATTTCAAGATATGATCTTCGTCTCACTTACTCCAGTCACGTTGGTTTGTTATCTAAGAACAGATAGAGTACTAAATCTCATTTCCATTAATCTCCACTCTTCCAGAATCTGATAAGGTGTTTGTGACGAGAGCAAGGAATACTACTCTGTAATTGCAATCCAAACTTATCTGTTATGTGACTTGGATAAAGATGATCTTTTGAGGCTTAAGCTTCTAATCTTAAGCTCTTTATATACAGTGTGAGACTGATTTGGGAAGAACTTTATCATGAAGTTTATAACCGATATATCGATAAGATAAACAACTTTTATTAAAACTGTATATTTCGATTTTATTTTGTGACTGATATGTTTTTGCGCAAGATTGTATACAATATTGATTTGTATAAAACTTTCACTTGAGATGTTTTTTAAATATTTTTTTTATAATTTTTAAAGAGCCACTAAATATTTTAACATATTAGGGCATAATCTACAATTAATTTTCTGCTTGCAATTTCTTGAAAATAATATTTATTTTCCATCACAATCTCGTACACATATTGTGTTTATCAATTTTGTAACTTTGTTTAAGCTATTTAGTAATTACTTGTTTTAAGCTATATACTAATTCTTTAAAGACGTGGTGGCCTAGTTGGTTAGGGCATAGTTTTTTTTTCCCAAACGGTGCTGAGTTCGAATCTCGGCTCGCCGAAGATTCGTCGTGTTCACTAATGGTGACTGGGGCACTTATAACCTGTCAGGATGCAATGTCCTCCATGTTCCCATTACAAATTAATACCTCTGGAAGTGGTTGGAGTCGGGCTATGGATCTTCCCTAGTTTCAATCTCAAAATTGGAAGATTCAGATGGTGCTGCCATCTATGAGGCAAATTTCGTACTTCCACCTTTGTATGAGGGTGTTCTATTCAAAAACGGAAGACGCTCCCTCTCTGACTTCATTCGCCTAGTCTCATGACGGGCGGGCTTGGCATTGCCAAGTGTCATCAGTAACAACAACAAACAACACTGATTATTTAGAAACGATTAAAAAAATATTAAATCCAACAAAATTCGATTCTTTTATAAAAAAATAATTGTCTATTTTAAAAGTTATAGTAATTGAAACTTTTCTTAAAATTTATTATGATATTTTTTTATTTATAACTATCTCAACTATCCCTCTAAATTTTATGGACTTTAGTATCCACTGGAAAATAGTTATCTAATGAGCGAGCAAAAAAAAACATGATTTAGAAAAAACAATTTATTTTTATTAGTTTTAACGATATTCAATACTCACATCTGTTCTGGATGGGTTTGCTTAAAAAATAATTACAACCAGACGTATCAAGTTTAAATCAGCTATAAAATTAAATGAGATTTTGAATGCTTTATTTTATATTTGATTTTTTGAAATTATTTAATGTTGCAATGGGAAAACACATTATCGTTGTTGCAATGCATATCAGTGGATATTAAGGTAAAAGTAAGCAATATGATTTAAAAAATGGAAAAAAATATATTATATTTTATTATTATAATATATTCTTAGACAACAATGCAGAGAAGTAAAAAAAGAGAAATATAAATTTGTATATGTATTTTCACACCCCTCAGTAGTTACGCATAGATTATATTTTTTAATAGGGAAAATTATATGCCTCCCTACATGTGGAATGAGATGTTCTGGATGGGAGCTTTACTCCACTTGAATGCATTATTTGTATCATTGAACAAGTTACATAATATAATTAAAGCAGTATATTTTTTTATAATTTTGAAATTCATCATTTTCCTTACCAATGATGACAATTTAACAATGCAGAATTTATGAAAAACTCTGCATTATTAAATATCTCACATAAAATTTATTTAATATAATATATTACGCAGATTATGTAAGTAAGCCAATGATATTATCAAGTCTATAAAACTAAGCAGAAGGAGATGGGCAGGGTAGGTAGTAAGAATGAGCTCAGAACAAACATCATTAAAAGTTTTTAATGTAACCTCCTCTAATAAAAGACCAAGAGGAATGCCCAGAAAGAGATGGAAAGACTGTGTGGACTTTGCCATCCTAAAAGTAAAGAACTGGAGATTAATTGCTGGGAGAAAGGCAGATTGGGAAAAGCTTCTGAGGAAGGCCCAGGTCTAAAAAGGGCTGTCGTGCCAATGCTGATGATAATGTTAGTAAGCATCATTATGTAAGTTTCTTACTGATTGAAGGATGAGCAAATTGACAAAATTTTCACTCTGTAATATTTCATATTGTGAAAGTTCCGAAGAAAAGAACACACAGGTACCCAGATGGTGTCAAGGTCAAATTCTTAAAAATTGGAATGCAAACTGACTAAAAAATAAATGCCATTATCTTAAGCTAAGACGTTTGGAAAAAATGCCCCCTGAATAATCGTATGGAATCATTTGTCCGATATTTGAGAAAGAAGATACGCTATGATTCAAGATCTACAAATTAATTATGCATATTAATATTATTAAATATTTTCAAACATATCAATAAGGAGACTGAATTCTGTAACTGATGAAGTAATGTGAAGATATCAGTATGAATTTGGAAGGCATAGATTTACTATTGATCAATTACATAGCATTATACAAACTCTTGAAAAGACAAGAGAATATGATTTAGATACTTTAACTTCAAAGAACTTTAGAATTAGTTGCACTAACTGAAATAGATAGACGTTGTTAACGGTGCTGTTGAAATTGGCAATATTTGAAAAAATGAAAATGCAATAAGGGTGACCCTCAAGATAGCTAATTGTGGAGTAAAAATTAGAAAATTAGCCGTCCAAAAATACTTATACTAAAAAATAATTCTAAACAAAGTATTTAGTTCTCTTACAATTTGCTTCATATCCACTAAAAACGGAGTAAGACTCACAAGTATTCAAGGACAAAAGACTATATTTACAAAATTCACTGCTAAAAACAATTACAGGATATTGTAAGTTTTCTATTAAATAAAGATATAAGTGATTTTTTTTGCCGAAAATGGAAAAAGAGAATCACAAATGCAAATTTTTCTCATTTTCAAACTGAGTAGTATGCTAATTTTGAGTTCAATGTCAAAAACGTCGCTTCAGCGGCAGTGAATGAAATTTGACTTTCAACTGAATAAAAGATAATGAAGACAAGGATAATCATCATTCAGGGACTGCTTTGTTTCGATGAGTACGATGTCTCAGAGAAGTCATTTAACTGATTCAGAAGCTTGGAAAGTTGTTGGTAGGTTAGAAGGGGACCTAACTCAAGCCGAAGCAGCGCAAGTCATTCGAGTGTCACAATGTGTGATTTCCATAGTCGCGAACGCAGGAAGTGGGCAACAGAACATGTGAAATGAAGGAGAAATGAATGGATCGATGTTCTTTTTTCTGACGTGTTCCGTTCTTCTGTTCATCTTGATAATAGGCGTATTTTCATCTGGAGGACCCATGGCAGAAGGAATAACCTGCGCTCGTGCATAAAAGTGTCAGATTTGGTGGTGGGGGAGTGTTAATGTATGCTGGCATCATCATTAACGTGCGCATAGACCTCTATATCTATTTAGATGGACATCTGATTGGTCGCCGATATAGGGAGGAGATTCTCAGACTTATTGTAGTCACTTACGCTGCAGCAATCGGAGATGACTTCATTTTAATGGACGATAACTGCAGGCAATATCACGCTAACCTGGTGGAGGATTTCTTTTTTCAAGGAAGGAACCGTATAAATGGAATGGCTAGCGTCTTCTCCTTACATGAATCCAATAGATCACGTTTGGGATGCTCTAGGAAGACGAGTTGCTAGCCACCAACCACTCCTCAAACTACATAACAAAGAACTAGAGAGAGCTCTTCAGGAAGAGTGGAACAGAATACCCCAACTCGTTATTAACCGACTCAGCGTCCGCGACGTATCTCTTACGTCGCAATAA
>JAPDSC010100781.1:240560-251854 GCA_026290005.1 Latrodectus geometricus | reverse complement strand
GATTTACTTTTTTTATGAAATATCACAGTGATATGCACATATACAAATAAGAACATAACTAAACAGTAATATATATATATATATATATATATTACTAATGTCTCAATGTCTTTTTGTATATGTGCATATCACTGTGATATTTCATAAAAAAAGTAAATCGATTGCATGATGCTGAATTGCTGAATGCATGATATTCAGTGGTGGTTTGGTAAAGACAGAGTATGTCTATGGACAATTGCGTGTTTAGCATGGGGTTACAATGTGAATATAAACCATCATGCACAATTCATTGGGTGTGTTAACGAATACATTTCACTCGTAAGCTTCTGGATTGAAACCATAGAGTTTATAAATTCGTAGAGTGACACAAATACTCAGATGTACAATCTAATACTTCAGTTTTAATTTTACACAAATGTGAGATAGCAATTCAATTACGCTTAATAATAAAATCTATAAATTGGTGGTAGAACCTCTATAGATTGGTAGTGGGTATGACTTCTACATTTCATAGCAGTCAGTTCTACATCACTGCGCCACCAGATGTACATTATGTCAGTAATTATTTCTATTCGTTACATAAATATCATTGTAAAACTAGAAAAATTTGTTAAATAGAAATTATATTTCATAAATCTTAGAATTTGATTTTTTAATAAAACTTCAGCTGAGGAATAAAGTAGGGATTAAGATAGTGGCATTGCTTTATGACTAAATAACTGGTTGATTCTTTTTTTGTATAAAAAGTTCTGTTATTATGCATATTTTAGATCACTGTTTTAAAGTTTCAGTAATTCATATCATATTAACTTTTCTACGAAAGCAATTTTGTCTTAGCAATACATATTTTCTTATCTTAAGGGCTTTGGTAATTGGGCAAAAAAATTACTTGTAAAATTTATCAGACCTAATGTATCTTTTTATGATTATCAGCCAGGTTGAAACATTACAAATATAATTAATTAAGTTGTTAGATATTAAGATGATTATAAATAATAATGTAGAGATAAATAATACATTTTGCAATGTGGTTCGAAATAGTGCATAAAAATTAAACCATCCGAGTATTTGAATATATGATATAGTGATATAGTTAATCCCTTTATTATTCATTTGAATTATATGTAACAATATATTAATAAGAATCATATTTGACATTTTTGTAAAATGTATAGAATAATGTAAAAAAATTGTATTTCTGATCAGAAAATTATAAATTTCCTTGTAGTAAAAAGTATGAGAACATAATATGAGAACAGTGTAATGAAAACGCATTTAATGAAACAAATTTTTATATTGCTTAAATAACTATTTAAAACTACATTTGATCATGAAATTATCTGCTAAGTGATCAGTCGGCACTTTAGTTTTTAATTTATATATTTGAAAATATTAAAAATAATTTGAACTCAATTTAATATTTTTGTAAACGAAAAAGATTTTTTCTGTCTCTGCTTCCTTTAAAATTCAAAAAAGCACTCGTATTTACAGTTTTGTTTTCAATTTTTATGTTTGCATCAAAAAAAAATTACATTTATTTAATCATATCCATGAAATTAATCAACTCAAAAAACAATATAATAAATTCGTTATAATAGTTCTACTGATTTTCAAAAAATTAATTTTATAACACGCCTCTTGAAACCATAATCTATAACATGATTAAAATTAATAAATCACTTCTAGTTTTATTCTTACAGATATTTGTTTAACAAAGTTTAGTTTTACAAAATCATTAGTATTGCTTCAGTGTTTACATATTGCTGATTTCTTCTCTATTAGTTTCTGAATAAACATATAAAGAACGACAAACAAGCATAATTTTTTCATTTATCCGAAATCAATAGCATTTACATAAAATACTCATCAAGGCAGTCTGATACTTTTGATACACATGTGTGTTCACAAGTTTAACGTCAATGAATATTTTAAAAGTTTATTAAATTCTCTATGAAAAGATAGATCTTATTTCAGAATATTTACGAAATTTTGCAATTATTTTTATCATTTAAATAGTGTCTCTTTTGATTTATTAGTTCTGAAATATTAATTTGAGCTATTTTTCAAAATTTAAACGGAAAATGAAAATCATTCATTAATATAGTGTTGAAGATTTCAATAAAAATTTACATAAAAAATGATTTTTAGAAAAAAATACATAAAAATACATTTTTTCTGTATTTTCATCAAATTTGAGTTTTAAAATTTATTAAAGAAATGATAAAATTTATTAAAGAAATGTTAATTGTAAGTGTACTATATATAAATATACTAAATAATAATATTTTTACTATAAATTTAAAATTACTTTTGAGGAAGAATAATGGATTCTGAGAAAATATTTGCTTTTAAATGAATGAAATTTATTTTTAAATACCATCATTTTAAAAATAATTGTATAAAAAATAATATAAATATTTATTTTCTTCACAGAGTAGAAACTATTATTAAAATTGTTTATAAGACATGAAACATGAATAGAAAATATAATTAAAATGGTTATAAAAATAAGCTGCTTAATGCTAACGAGACTAAAATTATAGAGTCCTTTTCTGAAGTTCCTACACGTTAAATTGACAACTGAATCACTGTATAAATTTCATTTCGTTATTTTTTGTGATAGGTGTTTTAAAATGCCAATAGTGATGAAAATCGTGTAATGATTGAAGTTTTTTGAAAACACTGTAAATAAATTGGCATTGTTTTTCGACGTCATCTAAATTATTCAAAAACAAGGTAAACTATATCAGCTGACAATAAAATTCGAACAACTATGGACAATTTTTATGAATACAACATCAAACAAAAAACAAATATATGCTCTTTCCAGTTTAATTTAAGAACTGGATTATTAATTCAATTATCTCTTAACAGAATTACTCTATTTCACGAGTCCTTTATTTTTGTTCATACATAAAACTCATTCAAATTGCAACAAAACTTTCGTATTTCTTTATATATATTTAGAAGACGAATATTTGTTTTAGAAGAAAAATATTTTAGCCTGTATTAAAAATTTTTTAGAAATTTTGTAATGTATTAAACTGACGTATAAGTATTTTCAAATTACCAAAAACCTTATTCATAAGTATGATAATGTAGTAATAGAAATATACAGCTACTCTATGACGTCATATGAGCATATAAGCATTGATCTGTTTATAACCATAGTTATAAACAGATATATGCTCATAATAATAACATTGTTTTATAAATTGTAATCATTTACATAAGTCAGCTGTTTCTAAATACAGATAATAATTCCTATAAAAATTAAATAGTTAATAAACTATTTTATACAAAGAAAGTTTTTACTAGACAATCAAATAATTCTAAATATTAAATATCAAAGTAGAATATTTATAGTAAATCCCCCATCACATTCACATTCTATGTTTATAAGAATAATACAAATCCTTCATATTTGAAAAGCAAAAAAAAAATGCAAGATAAGGGCTTTTGTTAGCTAGGATTAAAATTCGTAGAAAATAATCCATAGAGAAAGGAAAACTATGTTATGATATAAAAGAGTATGCGTGCATCCAACCATTACAAGAATCGGAGTTCTAATTATCTAGAAGACTCTTCAGAAATGAACATGGTTTGCTATTCTGCTTTTAGGATGTTTCCCCAGCCTGCGTCTGCTTTGTTTTACATGTTTCTTTTATTCTACGTTTCTGGATTACAATCTCAATATTGCAATAAAATATTACAATGTATTTTAAAATCAATATATCAGTAGCGTACACAGATGGAAAATATTTCTGAAGATTGCAATTTTATTATCTTTAGAGTTAAGAATCAATATAAAAATGTTAGTAAAGTTAATAACAATAAAGTTTCTTATTGTGAATTCAAAGATGGAATTACTTTTTAGATGTACTTTGCCAATAAGGATTTTATTGTTTATAGTTATTTATTAATTTAAAAGGATTAAATAAAGCTTATTTACAATCATTTAGTTAATAATATGTATAAGCATATTTATAATTTTTAATTAATTTTTGAACAATCTTCAATCCATATATTTAAAAATTTTTGCCTTACAAGTATGATAGTTTTAAACATTCAATCATTTTATCAATTACAATCACAACATATAATCATGCAGTTTGAATTGTTATTATATGTCATAAAATTTACGAAACATAATACAAAATTAAGAAATTAGGTAAAACTTTTATTTGAGCAAAAAATAGATATAAATTTAAATCCCTTTTTCATGTTTTTCTCACGAGATCAGTACTTACCTTGGATTGGATGCTAGTAAAATTTAATTGTCATCTTTAAACTATAATTCCGACTCACATTTGCCTTAATGTTTCAAAAAAACCAATATCATGTAGAAAAAATAAACACTATGAGCAAAAAATAGATATTAATTTAAATCTTTTTTTCATTTTTTTTCTTACGAAATCAGTACTTACCTTAGATTGGATGCTAGTAAAATTTAATTGTCATCTTTAAACTATAATTCCTACTCACATTTGCCTTTATGTTTACAAAAAACCAATATTATGTAGAAAAAATCAACACTACTTCTATTTATTTTTAGTAATTAAAATAATAAATATGTTTCATATTTATTAAATAAAAAAGAAGATTTTACTTCGCAGTTTACTTTTCCAATACAATAATTATTTTGTATACCCTTCATGTTTATTTAAATCAGTGGCACAAAAATAAGTCTTAATTTCAAAAACGTAATATAGTTTTCTAATAATTAATTCATTCTTATTTAAAGTAATTAATTTCTATTTATCTTGAAATAGGCATGCATCATTCCCCAAGATATCATTCCTGTTTCAAGTTCTAAGATATGAAAATCATGTTGAATAATATTTTTAGCATTCAAAATATATTACTTATAAATTGGACAGTAATTTGACATAAAGTATTATCAAAATTATTTATGCAAATGTCATAAATTTAAAGTTACCACAGATACATAACAAAGCAATTAAAATGATCTTTTTTTATAATTTTTCAGAACATATGTCTCGGAAAAACCATAAATTGTTTTACTCAAAACTATCTATTGTTTAATATGTTTAGTATTTTTTATGTTAGATATAAAGTTACTACTATTGTCAATATCTACAAAACTATAAGCATCAATTTAATAAGATTTCTCTTAGTCCGAAATTATTAGCAAATAATGAGAAAATTTTTTATTAAATTGAAGACATAATGAAAATATCTTGAGCTTTTAAAAATTCCCAAATTTCATAATATTTAAGATATTTGCCAATCACATCATTTAACTATAAAAGAAAAAAATAAAAAAAACTTTTCTAATCAACTGTTTTTAGCATAACCAGTACAAACCACATTGAATCATACAGTTGTTATGTTTTATTATTTAAGAATATTCTTTTACGTATTATTTAACTTGTATATTTTTACAAAAAAGATATTAAAATATGAGTTGAAAATAAAATATTAATTTTTAAGAATATATACTTCTTGTAAGAGAAATTTTAAATGATTAAAATTAATTAAATAATCAAATTTTGATTTATTTAGGAATCTAAATATTTGCATATATTATTTTGCATTTATTATTTTATTAAAAATAATGAATATTATAATTGTTCAGGATATATATAGATAATAATTCTTCAGGAAAATAAAATAATGGTTCAGAAATAAATAATTGTTCAAAATAAAATATTAACAACTTTAAAAGTAAATTTAAACTTTATGAATTAAAGTTGCTTTACAAAACGTAGTTTAAAAGAATAAATAATTTTCTTTTACTTAGTTTATTTTTAGTTTTTAAACAGAATATTTTAACAATGCAAGCTTTGCAGACTTTAAAATTTTCACTAGACTTATGCAAAAAATAAAATTCCTTTCCTTGTGTTAATTTGTTTAACATGAGTTTAAAGAAAGTTTTTTTGGAATTATTTTTAGAGAACGCATTATTTTTTTCCTTTGATAATAATTGCAATATAATTTTTGCATACATAATTGATTTGAGTTTCCTGTTATTTTATGAAATTTATTAAAAATGAAAAAAACATTTTCTTTCATGGGTATATTTAAAATAAAAATATAGATATTATAGCAAATGAAGGTTTATTTCTAAAAATGCATAGAACATTTTTAAGCTTTAAAATTGTTTTTTCACAATATTTTTAAGGCAATTATAATTAATTTCTTCGTATAGGGAACGATATTTTCTTTACAAGATATGTATACACTATGCATTTAACTTAAAAATTATATAAATTTTTAAGTTAAATGCATAGTGTATAAATATCTTTTATTATTGTAATTAATCATATTTTTTAAATAACTCATAAAATTATTAAATTTTTTCTAAAATGTTTAATTATTAAAAAAACTTATATTACAATATTTTTTAAAACGGAGTAAACTTACCATTGCAGGCTGGAAGACTCCGGAATGTTACTCCCAGCCCCCCGAAAACCTTGGGGGACCAACCTTGCCACAAGACCCTCATAGTCCGCAACAGAGAGGGACCTGATCTTTGACAAGAGCGACTTTATAGTCGCTGTTGCGCTCTCCGCGGTAGCCAACTTTACAGTTTAATGTATTGTTTACTTCAAAATTAATTTTGCACCTCTTGAATTTATCCACACAGTTTTCCTGATATTTTATCCACTGATGCCAAAAAAATTTGGCTAACTTTTTAATTTTCTTTTATTTCTAAATGTGTAAATTATATGTTATTCACTGCATCAATAATATCAATGGTCAATTGCTTGAATTCCTTCAGAGTGAGATATACTTTTTTCTCCAAAATAGTTTGAAATTATATTTTTTTATATATCTATATATCCAAATGGAGTATTTTTTTTCAAATTGTTAGTTTTCTCCTAAAATATCCAATCGCACCATTAAATCAAATATTTCCATTAAAAATAAGCTCTAAATTTCATTTAGTGTAAAAGTAGTAAATTTTATTATTTTTTTAATAAAACATAAAAATTTTATTTTTATTCATTTTAATAATTTTTTTTTAATTTTTTAACCAAAACACACCAATCAAAAATCCACCTTGAAACTGGAATTTGCAGGAAACGCACGCATCCGATTGTCCATCAGCCCGCGCGAGAAGATACAGAGGAGGAAATGGAGGAGATACAGAGTTTAACCAACAGGTGTGCGAATGTTGAGCTATCTCTTCTAGATACACAGAGGTGAATTGGAGGTATGCGAACGCGGTTATAGATTTCGCACAGGTGGGCTTTCCTGTGGATGCGCGCGCTCCTTTCTTTTAGTCGTCACCATGGTAACTTAGATGTAGATTTCAGAGAAGGGGAGTGTGGTGAAAGGGACAATGCCACTGAGAGATGGACATTCTCTATTTGTTTACCAACATTCCGCATCGTTACCCATAGATTATGGTTTTTGAATAGTGTACGTGTCTTTCAAAGAAAGTTCTCCTATACTTCTACTTTAATCAATTTAAAAGCGCTTGGGAATTTAATCAATGAAAATGATTGTTTACAGAGACATATTTTATGTAAAAGTTTGTAAGCAAACTGATAATGCAAAAAAGATAAGCTCGATTTATTAAAATGAATATCTAATACACAGTTTAATATTTTTTATAGAAATTCTCATATTGAATATGAGAGCTCATTTACATTATAAAATTTTTCTATGATAATTTATTAATCCATGTTCTTATTCAAATAAAGGATTTTTATACTGCATTTTAACATAAATAATACAAAACTTTAAAAAGTTAAATATACTAATTATTAGATTAATTTAGAAATCAAAAATGTATTTGAATAATTTTTACTGAAAATATGAGATTAAATTTAATTTATTTAACATGTGCTTTTTTTAATTAAATTCTTTGACAACTGAATAATAACAGAATCCGTTTAAATAAACAGTAAAAAATGTGAACTGCTTATTAATATATCCTGTTTTACTATTCTATAATTTTAGAGTATTCTTCTTTGGAGAAGATTAAAATTTGTTTCTAAAAACAAAAAACATTAAGATCACAATATAAAATACTTATAAACAAAATTATTCTAATTTTGTCAAATGAATTTTTTTGGTATTATTATAATTCACTATTTATTGTTATTTTACTACTTAAAATTAGTATCACACTCACAAAGTTAGAATAATTAATATAATTGAAGAAAATTTACTTTAATAATTAATGTAACAGAAGAAAAATTTATAGATTATCCACATTGAAAAACTACATTTATTTTTTTTCACAATTTTATTGTAATCCATTAGAAAAATATGAACAAAATTAATCACTTTAACTATAAAGATTTTTAAATGCTTAAACTAACTTATATGAGGTTTCAAACCACTTTACTCTCGTTAAAAAAGATTTTCCTCTTTGCTTGTAGTTGTAGCAAATAATTTATGTTCTACTATTTTAAAAGAAAAAAAAAGAAGAAAAAAACACGGTTTGAACATATTTATCCTTATCCCATTGGTATAATTTTTTATCGGCTTCAAAATATATAACATTTTGTAAAATGCAAAGTTTAACTTTTTTTTAAACTTTCTTGTTTTTAAAAAGTTTTTTACTTTAGTCTAGAAAAATATGTGTCTGTGCAGTCAAAAAGAAAATTATAAATATTGCTCAAATTTTGGCTTGGTATATATAACTTTTTTTTCTAAACTTTATATAGAATTAAATAAATTATGATGCTTTCATGCGTTGGGATTAATATTAGCTTTGGGGAAAAGAAATCCATTATTTTTACTTGAACTTTTTGTAACTTCTTTCAGATTCGCTTTGTAAAAAGGTTTAAAACAGTTTTCATGTAGATTTTTAGGTTTTCTGCGAAGCTACGACTGCTGACATGCTGTCAAGTTTGATAATTTTTGATATTTCATAGACATTCTCGACGATGTTGTATCCATGCGAGGAGTATCTTTAGCCTCCAAATACCCAAACGGAATCAACGAAACCAAAATTGTGCGTAACTGGTTGTTACAGTCACATATAGGGCGATAAACACCTTTCACAATTATAGCCACCTGGTTAGCATTTTCGCCATTATAAAAGAAAAACTAAAATGTATCGAATTTTCTGTTTGTTGTCTTCTATTTTTAAAACCTTGTACTCATAACTGAATTAATCAAACAAAAAACCACAAAAGAATATTTTAGTGTCAAATGTCACCTTTCCAATGAGCATAAATTTGAAATTGTTTGATAGATACCTCACGAGATAGCGATCACTACAGACGTCTACCGAAAAAATAATGGATAACTTTTTCCCCAAACTAATATAAAAACTGTGTAGTTTCTAAATAATAAATAAAGCTCTTACAATCTTTTAATAAAATTAATATTGCGCAATAATTTTCTACAGTGCATGACATTATTTATAAAGAATTTAGTAAAATAATAATTTGAATTTATTAAGCTTAAAATGAATATTTACAGAGTTTTAAATCTAATTTTCAAAAAAAGAAAAGAATCATTTTTATATATTTTTACTATATATTTGCAACATTGGACTGCTAATTTATTTTCTAAATTTAACACATAATTCATTTAAAATATCGTGTAATCAAAAAGAAAACTCGTGACATTTGCAATGCCCTGTTAACTCTAATGTACTTTAAACAAATATATTTATGCACTTTCGTAATTTATCATCACTTTCAGCTAAATTTGAGTTATGTTAGTTTAAAACTATAAATTCAATACAGTTTAATGAGTACATATCTGTATTAATAAATAAAATACAAACGCATTTTACAGAGTAAACTTACAAATTAATTACTAAAATAATCATAAAAACATTTCAGCTAAAAATTATAGTAATTATATATTTCAGAAGGATTTATTCTGTATAATTGATTCTTAATATAAAATATGATATTAAAGAATCGACAACTTACATTTATGTCATAATAAAACTAATTTAAATAAAAATTGAAAAAGTATTTTAAAATAAAAATTTAAGTTTTGGTTTAAGTTAAGTTTTGAATTAAAGTTTAAAATTAAAGTTTTGGGAAACTTTTCTGAATATTAAATATCACTACAAATGAGGTTTTATGACAAGAGAAAAAAAAATTTAAATCTTAATTATTCATTTAATTTTAATGCAGATTTTTTAAATATGGATGAAAATTAGTAAGCTCCAAATATAATATTATAAAACAGTATGCACACTTTTCATACACTTAGTTCAAGAATAAAAATATCTAAAATGGGAATGTTAAAAATATTAAAAATAATTAACTTGCTTTTATTTAATTACATTAAAATGCTTATTTTGTAGCAAGATAAAAAAGAAGATAATTTCTTTTTATTCTTTAATGAAAAGATTTCTTTAAAAATGAAAAAAGTAAGTATATTAAAATATTGACCAAATAAGTAATACTTTTAGGACAAAATCTATGTTTTCTAAGGTCTGTAATGCTTATAATAAATTATTGCAATTTTTCTAATTTATTTTAAAATTAATACAATTATATTTATGAGGCTCTTGATGAAAAAGTGGAATTTACATCAAATTAGATATATTGTCAAAAAAATATGATTTTGTTATTTATATATTTTTCTAAAGAAGGAAAGTGATAAACACTAAATTAATAAGATCACTATTTTTTTAAGTAATAAAAACTTAAAGAAAATAACATGATTGGTTAAAATAAGTAAATATATAAAAGTGTTTATTTTTAAGAATTATGCGTTTTCTTAATTAAAAATCAACATCTTATATGTTTTCATCACAGAGATTACGCAACTAACTATTCTTTATAAACTGCATTAACTTAAATGTGTAATTAAAAAAAATTAATAGTATATCTATTTAAAACAACTTTTTTTTAACACTGAGAAATTTGTATTTGTTTCATTATGTTGGTAATGATATTGCTTAAGTGGAGTATTCTAATAAGTTTTATTAACAAAATTAAAACAAATTATATTTTTCGTCAAGCTGATTAAAACAAAAGACTTGTCATAATAAAACAAAAATATCTTAGAAAACTTAAAAGATATTTTGGTCATTTTCTTAAATCAAACTTGATCTGAGTTGTGATTATTATTCTAACTTTGAGACTGATTGACTGATTTTAACTTAATCTTTAAGCACCTTTACTTCCCCTAATAGAAAACAAATATATAATTTATATGACTTTAAAATACACACACACAATATTTTTTATAACAATTAAATCATCATCTTAAGAAAATAAATTATAAAACACTTGTATTTAAAAATTTAAACTACTTATTTAAATGCATTATTTTTACTTAAGTATATTAAGGTGCATTAAATATGTCCCTTTGCCTATCTGCCTAAGTATATATATATA
>JAPDSC010100781.1:211187-240160 GCA_026290005.1 Latrodectus geometricus | reverse complement strand
ATAAATGCATTCATTATTTTAAATATTGTGCAATGGATCCTTCTTCTTAATCCCTACTTGAAATTTGGACTTTAATTAAGTACCATTATATTTTTTTAGACTATAAGCAAAATTTGAAATTCGGTGAAATATATCTAAATATATAGGCTCAATTTCTTGTGTTAAAATTCCTATTTCAGACATCTCTATCGAAATGAAATTATAAAATGTAGTAAGCAATTTTCAAGAATTTTTTCTCAATTAGCGGAAATATTAACCATAAGTAATTTTGCGAAATGCTGAGTATTTTTTCATTATAAAAAATCAGCTATTTAATTAATAACGTTAAAAAAGATTTAAAATTGCTTAATTATAAATTTGTGAGCCTTTACACTAGATTAGCAAGTCTTAAAATAAGCATTAAAACAAAAATTTATCCAACACTTATTAATAAAAATTTAAATTAATTCATAGATTTAAAATTATATAATTTACCAAAGATTTCAATAAAATGAGTTGTAAATAAATTTTAAAATAAATTTTAAATTATCTTAAAATTGAAAGAAAGGTATTTCATAGTAAACAAAGACATTCGAGTTCATTTTTCCTGTCATTTGTCTTTTATAGAATGCAGATAATGAAACAAATTTTGCTGTATTTTATTATTTTTCCAAAGATAAATAATTTTATGGCAATATTTGAAACAAAATTACAGATATAAAACTTAAAACAGTAAAAGTAAACTTTTTTTTTAAAATGTACACATACATATAGTGAAAACTCATATCAAATATTGCTATTTCTTATGTGGAATTATTTGAGGTAATCACATTATTTAATATTTTTCACCTTCATAATTTGAAAACACATTAAAATAGTCAAATGTACTTCTCTCTTTCAATTTATCCTTATAAAGAAAAACTTCTTTAAACTAAATTTCTACATACGACAGAAAATGCGGAATTGCTTTTATTGTCAAACCAAATATTAAAGTTATTAAATAAAGTGGTTAAAAATTTAAAATAAATTATTCATGAGTATAATATCATTTGAAATTTATTATTAAATGTATTTTCTTGTATTCGGACATTTTTTAGTAAATTTATCAAAATATTGAGATTATAATAGCAAAAGATTTGAATAACATTGAATAAAATAAATTCTTTCAAATATATAAAATTAATAATTTTATGAAACTCAAAAACGTGTTTATTCTGTTATGTTTATTCATAGTCATTTAAAGAAGAAACAATCAATACCACATTAGTAATACCATCGCATGGAAACTTAATTTAAATTGAACAATTAAATAGTTCTCACTTCCCTGTTTAAGTAAACTGTCGTGTTCAAAAGTAATCGTACCACAAATAAATCTAAACTATTCTTTTCCTAATTCCTGTATTATTTCTAAAATTTTCATGGAAATTGTAATTTCCTAAAACTCATGCCTTCATCATAATGTTTTTAAGTCATCACGAAACCATGTAAATTTAATACATCAAAACCCTGTTACAATAACATAAACCTTAAGACAATTATATTAAAATCATCCAATAAATTTTGACTAAAATAAAAAGTTTCTTTTTAAACTAAGGCTAAATTAAGCTGAAAAAATGAGCAATCATGATAAAGAAATCTGATATGCCTTAAATAGATTGCATTCTGTTTAATATTGTATTATACTAATTATTTAGTTTTTACTGATTAATTTATTTATAGAATATTCCACTCTCTCAAGATTTTTTAAGTGGATTTATTTTATTATCATTAATCCTAATTTAAGTACGAAAAATCACATTATTTTATTGAAATATATATATATTTCTTTTTATTTGCATACATTTTTATGAAAATGTAATTCATTTATCTCATAATTTAATACATTTACAATTTACCAGATATAGTCTTCATAGTTTTAATTTTTTTAAATTTCAATGAGTAAATACTGTGTAAAGATTGTAAGCTAATAAAAATGTAAGTAAATAGTTCATGAAACAAGTATCAAACATCTTAACTATAAAACTCAGTTAAGCAATTTGACATTTTAGTTAACATTTTATTTGAAATTATCATTTAGTATTATATTAATTTAACTGTTACGTAACTCAGTACATTAAAATTTGCATTTATAATGTTTTAATGTTTCTTAATTATAAACCTATTCCTTTTCGACTGAAAATTTCAGAATGTGATCTTAAATTTACCCTTTTTTTCTACTATTGGATTTCTTCAATTTGGTGATTATAATACTTTCTTATTTAGACCGGCCTGACAATCGGAAAACCAAAAAGATTCATAGTGGCCTTATTGTATTATTATAATCTTTTGAGAAGTTAAGTTTCTGATTCGAGTCTTACCAATGTTGAACAATAGAAGAATGTTGTTGATCCTTTGTTTCTTACTTCAACGGTGAGTATTTGAAGGTTTCATGTATTTACCTATCAACTCATGAATATTAACTATTGTGAGTGAAAAGTTTTTGTATTGAGAAACATGCTGTGTAAGCTCAAATGCTTTTCAATGGCATACATCTGTTTAGTCTTCAGCTACACGGCATGAAATATGTAATACTAAATGAGATTACCGTAACATGGTAGTAGAGTAATGACCTTCAAAGAATCATGTTTAGAGTTTAATTTTCACGACTCATCATCAATGAAGATATATGTTGCATTTCTAATTTCTGCAAGCAGGATTTCTGGCCAAAAGTTTATAAGAATATTTATGGTTTTTCTTCCTCTATCTCATGAATACAAATATCAGTCTTTGAAAGTGTACATGACTCTTCAAATATGTAACGACACATTTAGCTCTCAAACTGTTGTTTACATGAAGATAGATATTTAATACTAAGAATAATATTACATTTAAGGAAATTTTTGTTTCAGTTTGCAATATATTTAGTAGTAATAATATTATAAAAAAGATTATTATAAAAATTTTTTCTTAATTACATTTGCGTACATATATTGTCTTAATAATACAAATTAAAGTTTATTAATATGACCTATTACTATTATTAATTTTTCTAAACTTTATTAACATCATACAAGAGTGAGTAATGTATCTTCAATTTAAAGATAATTGATTAAAATAAATTAATTTTTTTATAATATTTGACAATTTTAGTTTTATGGAAAACATTTTCCGAAACATAAATAAATTATTGAACCAATTCTGATTATTTTTGGTTAAAAATTAAAAATAAGGATTTAAAAATATTATAGTTTTCATTTTTAAAATTGTCACAAATAAATAAGATGTTCGATGAAATTTTATTCTCTATAATAATCCAATATATATTATAATGTTATCCAATGTATATTTACTGTAGCCTATTGAAACAAAAATTGTAAATATTTGACTTAATTAAAAGAATCTGTTTACTTAGTTAGGAATAAATTAAGGGAAATAATTTAATCTTTTGTGATTATCAAGTAATTTGCTTAAAAATATCTCATTCATATAAATTTCCTGTAGATAAAAACATTTTGATAAATGAAAAGATTTGAGATTATTAAAACATACTTACATGGTATTCATTTTTATGTTTAAAGAATTTATTTCATGCTTCCATTTTTTACTATAATACAATTATAAAACACAATCATGATATAATAATATATTCCGCTATAATGTGCACATTTATTTCAAACTCTTAATTTACAAAATGTGAAAAAAACATTTTCCTTCAAATTTCTATATGAGTGAAATTTGTTTTCAATTAAGACTTTAAACTGAAGAGTCAACAATGTATAAAATTTAGATAAAATTTATGTGACTACCACAAAGACGATAGTCAAGTTTGGCAAATGGCAACTGTTGATTTCTCTAATATTTACAATAAATAAATGAATATTCATATTTCTTACATTCTGCATAGTAAATTTATGATACTGAGTTAAACCAAAATCTGTCTTCATATATAAAGTCTAATCATGTATAATTTATTAACAGACAACATACATGTAATAGATTAAACTAAAATGTTGAAACTTTTTTTCCTAATGAATATAAAACAAATGCCGATGAAAAAATATTTATTTCCATTCAAAGAGATGAGTCTTGAAATTCAAAACTATCTAGATATGGTGAAATGTTTGAGTTTACAAGATTCGAATTCTACTTAATTCCTGTAGTAATTATTTTAAATTGCATTTTGACTAACAATATGTTGATTGCTTTAAATAAACAAATATATTTTATATGAGATTAGAAGATCTTTTTGAAAATTGCTAGTACTATGACAGCTCTGATTGATAAAATTTAAATAAGAAAATTATATTTTATAGAGAAACTTTTTAAAGCTTAAAATTTCAAATGTTATGTTATAAAACATTTTTTCATTGTAATTTGATATATATTTGCATCTCGACATAACTTGCTCTAAAATTTAAATATTTCTTAAGGATAATCTCATCAACATTACCAAGCAAATTTTTCTAATAATGTTTTTGGAAAATTTTCTGGATATTTCATAACGATAATTTTGTAAAAAATATGTAATTTTGCTCTTATAATACTCCATCATGTTTACCATTTTATATATTTTTAATTTTGTGTACTTAATTTTAAGTTTTTGATTAAGAATTATTAACTGAAAAGCACGTTGAATTGTTATTACAGCTTACCAGTTGGATTGGATTTATTAAATACAATTATCTTGGCCATCAATTTTAAGGAAAGTCATATTATTTTCAAGAAAATTCTTTAGTTAAGTATACTACGAGATTAAATTTTTAATGCTGTATAACCTAATATTTACAATTTAGTTTCAAATCTAATCGGATGTGAAAATTTGTAGCACAGCTTCATAACTTAAGATATTTTCACACCGAATATACAGCTCATTATTTCAAAATAATCTGCTATAGCCATTCACACATGTTGTGTGATAATGTAAGACTAGTCACGTTATATCTTTTTTCCTTACGCTAAAGAATATCCGTATGTTTAATAGAAACAACAACACATTATTTTCAAAATTATATCAAGTGATGCATCACTTGATAATAAATAGAAACTTCAACAAATATATATTATTTATGAATAAGCAAACTTTATTCCTTTTTCTCAGGTAATTTTTTGTTTTTAAATATATAATAATTAGTTATAACATTATAAATAATGTTTTTTACTAACCACCTTTAAAACGCTAGAAATTTAAATTACTGTAAGAGAACAAAATATAAAATCATATCTATTCTAAATAAGGACGAAAATATGATATTTTTTTCTTATCTTTTATGAAACTAAGTTTATGAATTAATGAATTTTAAACAAATTTGAAAAAGGTTAATTATGTAATTTGCGTTGTTTTTATTAGCACTGTTACTCCTTGCAAATTTGAATTTTGCCCAGAGCAACTTGTCTTCCTTTAAAAATACTTCTGAGAATTGAAAAATTTAGACAATCTTTTAAATAAAATGATGAGATGCATTTACACATTTTTATTCAATTTTTTTTATGTTTTCCATTGTTAATATTTTCAGATTCTTATTTTTCACTTCTGTGTAATATGCTTTTTTTTTAAATCATTTTATGAATAAAATTAATTAGGGAACATAAGAATTATTATATTATTTTATGCATGCCAGGATAATGTTTTTATCATTAAGTTAATTAATAATCTTAAAACACTTTGAAGATAAGCTTGAAATTTGATAATGATATAAGTTACTCTCAAATTTGTTTTATTATTCCATTTACAAAAACTCATACTACGATGATAAACTACTAGTTATGTTGGGAATATTTCAAATTAAAAAAAATATAGTAATAAATTAGCATTGGGATTCCTTTTTTATTATTAAAAGAGAAAATTACATCAATAATTATTTATCATATATATATATATATGGGAATAAAAATTTGTATTTTTAAACGTATATTCAATAAAACTGATTTGAACCAACGTATTAAAATATGTATTTGTTGAACTTAATTAACTTAAAAAACAAATTTATTTAACATTGAATTAATTACTCTACTTAAGAAGAGTTTTTTTCATAAATAAAAAATGTAATCCCTTTAAAAGTTATATATCTCACAAAAACCCTTTTATATTAAGATAAATTATTATTAGATTTAAAATCCTAAATTCATTATCCTTTCAAGATAATCCTATCAAGAATATATCGAGTTTTTTTAAGTTTAAATTTCTGTGTGAATTAATTAATTAATATAGTATTATAGTTAAAAAATATAAGTTTTGTCTTAAAAGTAAATTTTTAATTAATGTTTAATTTATTGCAAAAAGGAATTTTTACAAAAACATTGAATTATTTCATCATCTTCTTATTATGCATTTTCATTTAAAAAGATTTGAAATTTTACCGAATAATTGAAATCACACACATTTATCATTTAAAATTTAATTTCAACTTGTTATAAATATTATATTTTCGAAACTATACTTAATTATTTTTTATATAATTTTATAAGCTTGATTTATAAATGGATAATTTTTTATTGTTATACTTAAAAAAGTGAGACATATAATTCAATTCCTGAATTATGGGAAAATTTAAAATTCTCATATATATCTTTGATTTAAGATCTCTTTCCGAGAAAATTTTTAAAACTTTTGCTTGAATACTTTATAAATAAATTATAAACTTTTGAATATCATAATTGTAAAAATAAAAATCTTTATTATAAATAAATTAATCATTTCAAAATTCATAAATATGTAGTTTTTAAGTCCAACCCTTGTTGAAGATTGGAAACTACAACATTAAATTTCTCAAATAATAAAATAAAGTAATGAAATTCAAATATGTTTCAGTTATAAAAATAGCAAAAGTCTTGTCTTTATTCTTTCCAATGTTATCCAAATATTCATTGTTAATAAAGTAAAAATGAATCATCTTATTAATCAAAAATACTTTGATAACGTTGTTTTCACTTTTCACAAAACTTGGAAAGAAAATATTTTTTTCATAATCTTTTTAAATATTGATTTGTATTTATTTATAAGAAATTTGATTTGCAACTATGAGTTTCAGGTCTTTGTCTCGTCAGGTTAGGTCTAAAAATATCATCGCATGATATTTTTAAATAATTAACTGTTTGTATTAATTATTTAATTTTAATACAACATAAAGAAACAGGTAAACATTTAATTTTATATCGAGAGTTATTTTTTTTTATTATTATCATTATGAATTAATATTTAACAACAAATCTTTAATTAAATTTCCATTAGAAAATAAAAATTGTTATACATATCATACTTTTTAATAGGATTTTCATTTAAACTAGACACTTTACTTGTATTCAGTTTTATGTATTTTACATCAAATGTTTCCATTTGAAATAAACTATGTTAGAAATATCGGCTTTATTGGAAATAACTATTTACAGTAGATAAACTATAAAAATTTATCTTAAATGTTTCAAAGTTCATGCTAAAAAATTTAAAAACGTAAAACAAAACAGATAAACAATTAAATTTTACAAAAGTGACTTACCGATGATATTATATTAATTCATTTGAAAATTTGATAAATATTCATTAAAGTGAAACGAATAAATGCTCCTCTGTGAAAAATATCTTAAAATTAATACGATAAAATATCAAAATAAAATAAAAACAATTAAAATTCTTAACGTTTTCAGGTAAACAATATCTCAGAATATAATCGATTTTCTGAAAATACTTCCTGTTGCTTTTTGTGACACTTGTTTTCTTTCTATGACATTATAAAAATATTTATAGAAATGTAAAAGACTATCATTTGCAAACACTTGATATCTAAAAATATTTTCTTGTTTAAGTTGATATCTAGGTTCAATAAAACCCTTAAGGAAAACAATATTGTGATCAATAATCTTGTACAATACATGATCCTGCAAAGAAATTTGTTGCATTTTACATGTAAATATGATTTTATGACATTAAAACAGCGAAATAATATGTAATATTGTAACTAGAAAACACAGTCTAAAAGTGTTCAAATGTGAAAGAATTATACATTTCTTTATTTTATATTTTGCAAGAAATTATAAAAACATATTTTCAAATATTTTTATAAATCTCACTCAGCCCACAGTATTATTTATATATTTTCTTTCAAATGGCTGTCAGTTGGGTCTTTAACCGTTTGCCACAATAAGGCCGGAAACTGTTACCTATTTAGCGTTACTCGGTGGGCACCTGTGAACCAAGTCACCAAGGCGAGTATAGCTTTACCCACGTCACTCCATCACAAACTCGTTTATAGGGTGTGCCACATTCATCCATCATCTGAGAAAAGGACAAGAAACACAAAGAAAGAGAAAGTACATCCATCCCCGTGCCGGGATTCAAACCCAGGTCCTTCCAGTCCGTAGTCAGGTACGCTAACCACTAGACAACAAAGACGCCTTGTATATCCTTTATCTATGGTTTTTCAGTGTGCCTACAATGCCTATTAAAAGGAAACTGGAGTTGATCTCAATACCTTCCCAAACATACTACTCGATGCATTACTAAGATAACAATGCATAGCGGAACACTTCAGCAGTTACGATGTATTCATATTCGGTACTGACCGCTTTAACGTTAGCAGGCTAAAGCTAGATTCGTCAGAAAAGACAATGGCATTTCATTCCATTGTTCTAATCTGTCACTCTTTGCATTGTTGGAGATACTAACACCTCTTATTTTGAGTCAAGGGTAAATGAAGCAATATACGCTTTGCGGATATTCTATTCCGGTGTAAGCGACATCGTAAGATACTATTGATTAGAGAATGATGCGTAATCGATTGCTTCTGTTATGCATCATTGTATGAGGCTGAGCAATCCACACTGCTATGCGCTTATTATATCTGTATTTAAATGGAGTAAATGGAGTGCTGTAACGAAGTAAGTGCAGTAAGTCTAGTCAGTCTCCCATTATCTTTTGCATCGCTCGCTTTGTTTTCTTCCATTGCTTTTTTTTTTTTTTTTTTTTTTTTTTTTTTTTTTTTTTTTTTTTTTTGATGAATCATTGCAATCCCAATAGTTTCCATTTCTTCCTCAGTTGAACTCAACAACTTATAGTTAAAAAAAAAGCTGAAAAAAAAATGAAAAATCTTTTATTGGACTTCAAATTGGGAATATATTCTTTCTTTAAATAGAATTTACATATGGATTTGCAGTCGTCTGTAATCTAAACATGTACTGCAATGCTATTGATTTGCATATGTCATGGAATAAAGTACAAAATGTAAATTTCACATGATTTGCATCCTTTCTTTAAGATGTTGCATTTTTGGTCGTTAACTCAATAATTGTCACTTTCATATTCATGTAAGCGCTCAAAACAATAATAACATACACGTTCTATTTATTACATAGGTTCCATTTATTAAACTCTAAACTCATACATTTTATACGTTTCTAAGATTATCATAAACATTTTACTAACTAAATCCATTGACATTTTATTTCTGTATTTGATTATTTCAAGAACTTAAACTTTCTACAAAGATATATTCAAAATCCTTGTATTATCTTGCTAATTATTGGAGTTCAATATCCTGGAAAGAGTTAAATAGTCTGCATATTAATCTTACTTAATATCTGAAACATTAAATAGTTGGAAATATTTTTTCATAAAATGTTCCTTATCTTTCAATCAACAGTTAGTTGGCTGATAGTTGCAGTTATTTTTTTATTTTATTAGTTATTCATTCATCATTTTTAATATAACATTTAAATTTACCATTTGATGTTAATTTTGAATCACTATAAATAGAAACAACAGACAGTTGAACTAAAGATGGAAACACCAATTATTCTGCTGCCAGCTCAACTTTATTCGGTGGAAAAAATGAATGTATTCAAATAGGCAATAAATGAATAGGTAAAAAATTATTTTATATCTAAAATTTTCACCCTAAATGTATTTGCTCTGAAAAATACACTTACATTTAAATTTAGCGAAATTATTTTACCACTTATATTAATTTTTGTTAAATATAAAATGTAATTAACCCATGGAAATCTAATTTATTTTATTTCATTGCTTTCATTTAAAAACTTATCTTTTTAAACTTATGAGAATATACATTTGAAAAAATAAAAGTTTATTGCACTAAACTTTGCTTATAAGTAAAGAGTTCGGAAAATTTTCGCAAATGCGCCATCTAGTGAACAATATATGTACTTTTATTCTTTAAAAAACAAAATTCTATGTATCAGACTAAAATTTAATACTTCAAAGAATAGTAACTGAATCATATAATGTGTATTTTTCATTTTACTATTCAACAACATATTTAATATTTAACTAAGCGTCTTTATTTAATTTTAAATTCAACGAAATTTATATCAGACCAAAAAGAAATTTAAAAATTGTTATTAATAGCTTGATATTTAACGAAAATTTATTTGATACAAGCAACTGCTATGTAAAAGGAGATTTCATTTTACCTACCTTAACTTATTTCATATTTTTATATAATAATTATAAATTTCTTTCTTTCGGGAAGTAATACATTTCAAAGAACTTTAAATAGCGATTTTTTCAAATATTGATAAACTTAACAATATTATGTATAGAATTTAATTATACAAATGCATTCATAGTAAATCATTTGCAAATATGTAAACTGATATAACGGGAAACTAAAATGAGAAATTAGTTTTACAACTTACTAGAGTACTTCTTAAAAAGTTGTATAAATGTACATTTACTTTCAAAAGAATAGTTTAAATGGTTTTAATTAATTAAATGTGTAATATTACTTTATTTACTTAAAGCCAAAACGAGAATATCACATTTAATATAAATTTCACATGTTTTTATAAACTGTTCTTACCTAATTTTATCTTAAGCATTATCAAAATTAGAATTATTTCTGTAATTAATTTTGATTCATTTTTACTGTATGATTTTTTTTAAGTATATTTTATTTTTATGCATTTGATGATAATTTGTTATTAAGTAAAATTTTAAATACTGAATAAAATTCTTCTATTTCAAAAAAACTGAAAATAAAATAATAAAAATGATTTTAATATAACTAATTCTATACGATTATTGATGTATTAAAATATTGAAAATACATATTAATTTGCTTAGAATTGTATTAATTAATAATTTTCCATTGTTCAGGGTAAAAACGATCAATAACGCCTTCAATCAATTATGTAATAAAAACTATTTTTATTATAAAACTTCTTGAAATAATTTTTATTAAAATCTTATCATGAATATAAATGCTCATATTATTAAATTTACCCTTTTTTATTTTTTTATTTAATATTTTTATTATAAGTATTTTTAAAAAATTATAAGGTATCTCCTATTTTAATTATAATGAAAAGTTTTTTAATATAATTCTTGCTAATAGTTACACTCACTACATGCTTTAAATAATAAATGTAAATAGATCTATTGTATTTTAATATTTTGATATCGTTTGTTGTTAGATACAATGTTTAAAATTCTTACTGTGGCTTTTAATGAAATAATTAATGTTGCAGCTGGATTTAAAATGTTTATAAGTCGAATTTTGATTTCTTTCTGCCACGGTGTTATCATGAAGTAATTTCTGTCATTTCTTTCAATTTTTATCTCAAATAATTTAATTCCATCGGACATTGTGAATTCTCCTATAAAAACGAAAAAAAAATCAAAATATATTATAACTTGCATTCTTTTAGATAGAAAATAGAGCTTACTGATGGTTTTGAAAAAATACATGTTACAGATTTTTTTAAAAATTTAAATAGTTTGTAAAAGAAAGTTTTTCTTACATTTATGTAACATTGATTTTTAAAAGAATTGTTTACTGTGTGAAAGAAAGATAATTTTTATTTCGATTATTTGAGAAAATATAATTAATTGCTTTAACGTTTTGAAATTATTTGTTTTATATATTGTTCTGTTTAAGTGAATGGAATGTTTCAGGTTTTCTTGTAATTTTATAACAAGTTATATATACACGTATAATATTTGTATTGGAATCACTTTTTTTTTATTAATAATAACAATAATACATCAAATGTTTTCAAAACGAGTCCTGCATAATCATATTAATGTAATAACATGTTTTATTCAAATTTTATACATTCTTTTTTAAGGAAAGAAATTTAAGACAACATTTTGAGTGTAATAAAAAGTGATAAGTGTTGTAGAAATATTGTGTTTTTGTGCATTCGCAAATCTTTTAATGCAAGACGTCAAAAATATAAATCTAGGATAAAATTTTCATTTTGAACTTAAAAGACTGCGTCACCTGAAAATTTTTGGCGTATAAACAATAAAATTTATATTTATAAAATTATAAGGAATTGAATAAAGACATCATTAATTTTGTTCAAAACACTCTTCAAGTAAAATTTTATTGAACCACTAAATATATTCGAATATTATGTTTGATGTAGAGAAACATAGAACTTCTTAAATATTTTCTTGTTTAAAATAAAGTGATTTCCTTGAACATGTTTAATCATCTTTTTCAAACATTTAAAGTAAAATTATGCTTGAAGAAACTAATTTCTCAATATGATGAATCTCCACTTTTTTGACAGAAATCATGATATATAGTAAATTTTATTCACAATGTAGTATAGATAGTGAATAAAATCTATACTACATAGGGAATATATGATTAGCTATGTAGTATTGATTGAACGACAGTGTCAAGAACTTGAGGAAAGATTAACATTGTCAAGAAATTAATCGTTCCATCGTGAGATATTTTGGTTGCCCTGAATCAGTGTAACAAAACAACTGTCAATTGGGGAAATTTCTAAGTTTCAGAAGGATGAGTCATGGACAACTGAGATTTCACTTTTTTCTTCTAAGTATTTGTTGGAAGTAAAAAATAAAAATGTTATAAATGCGAATTCAATGGATAAGTGATAATCAATGGATGGAAATTCTGCATGAACAGTGATTGGATTGAATCCGGGATATTCAGCTCGACACGCTTCAAAATGGTTGAAGAAGAACAACCTACTAGATAGATTTGAACAGTGTCGGCAAATCATTATAGTTGAATATAGGCAAAAAGTACGCATAGTTTATATCCGATGAAATGATCAGTCACATACCAAGCACATGACTTACAATAATGATATATAACAGCAACAGGTCTCTTCATAAGATACCAAAACTAATAACTCAGATGTAGAATTTATTCAAATTGGTGATTAATTATTTAACCTTCACAAAATCTACAAGCTTTTCTGTTTGAAAAAACATAATGAATAAATAATAAGATTGTTGAAAACCTTCAGCATTTCTTTTTGGATGATTTCGGTTTTCTTTCAATAACAAGATGACAGAATAAGATTTGGAGACTTCATAAAAGAAAGCTTATTAAACCTTGTCTTGAGCATTATTATTATGATTTTGCATTCAACACCACAGCCATATGTGACTATTGCTCAGAGTTTCATCGAAAATTAGTTTGAAAGCTGTATTACTTTATAATGGAAATGAATTACCATCAATATTTGACATGCGTGTAGGGAAAGAAACATATGAAAATATGAAATTTTTGTTGAGAAAATTTCATTACTCAAATATAAGCAGTACATAATATTAAATACAAGCAGAGAGTTAAAAGTAATAGCTTTATTGTTAGGTTTGAAATTTGGTTACGTAAAATTTTGGAGTTATTTGTGTGAAGGAGACAGTAGCTATAAGAATTCTCATTCCATAAAGAAACTGTGTCCTAAACTTTAGTCTCTTATTCCAGGACGTAAAATTGCATCAAATACTCTTTTAGTGGTTCAAGAAAAATGAGTTTTTACTTCCACTACATATAATCCTACATAAGGTTCATGAATTTTTTTTAAATCTATCGAACACGTCTTTTCATAGAATTACTTAACATTATATCAAAACACAGATTCTTTGATAAACCGATCAAATTTGGTTAAGTGTAGAAACAGTCTAGACTAGCTTTCTCAATGATATGTTAACAACCGTTTTCATTCAAAGCAGAAATTTATATAGTCTATAATTGCTAACCACAGAACTGAAAATCACTAATAATTTTTCCTATCAAGTATATACTTTTAATCAGCTAGCTTACATACTGTATTTAATTTGTCAAACAAAATCAACTTGAAGGTCCTTCCTTATGTTGCTTTTTTTTGGGTGGCTAATAACATGTTTATAAATGTTACGAGGTAATAATATAAAACATTTGAAACATTATAATAAAAGATAACCATTTAAATTTTTTTAAAATCTTAGATAAATTAATGAAATGAGAAACTGTAAATAAAAACGGTAATAAAAGACATCGTCATTATTTAATAAATTATAAACTAAAAAATATAATACTTTATTTTGTTTTCAATTTTGGAAACGTTCCAATAAAACCACCATATAATTAAAGTAAAATATTGCATAATGTTATTTTTGGAATGGCAGAATAAATAGCTTAACTGCTTGAAATTGTTTTTAATAAATTTTTAACGGCCTTTAAATACCGAAAGAACATTTTTGTAATCATTTGCTATGTAACTTATACCAAGAAAAAAATCTAATAAATTCTCAAACTATTGTGACTATTATTAACTAACAAACTATTATTCATTTCTATTGTGTAGAAATGACAATCGCAACATCCAACACTCACGATTGGATAGAATTAAAAATGTGTCCATCCACCCCAATGATTCCAACAAAATGTAACTATATAATAATTAAACGCTGGAAGCTTCCATAAGTATTATATTACTATCCCTCATATATTAGGCATTGAATAACTTTTCATATATGTATCACGGGATGTTTTCACATATTACTTAGGTAAAATCTAGAAAAATGTCTATACATTCATCAGAAAAATTGTCATGCACAATACTAAAATACGACATCAACCATTATAGGATTTTTACAAAAAAAAAAAAAAAAAAAAAAAAAAAAAAAAAAAAAAAAAAAAAAAATAAAAAAAAAAAAAAAAAAAAAAAAAAAAAAAAAAAAAAAAAAAAAAACATCATAATAGCTTAAGGCTATATTGTTACGAGATTTTGCAATTCACAATGTAATTTGAGTTAAGCAACAAAGGGAAGAAACACCATAAACTCCAACATATCTCTCTCGACTGTGTACATACAAAAGGTAAAAGTGCTATCTACCATTTCATAAAAGTAATTGTTATTCTGTCGGGAACTTTCAGTCTATTTTTAACTGAATAAAAGATCTAGTTTAAAATTAATGCAAGCAATTAAAATCAGTTGAATTTTAAAAAAATGTTATGGTCAAGAAACCATTCAAGCTTGCTTGCATGCTTTCAAGATAGATTAAGAAATAAAAGAAACCAATTTTAATATCTCAAGACACTTATAACTTATTTTTAAGTTCTTCAATATGATATATAATTTTAACAAAAAATCAATTATTGTGATTATTATTAGAGGAAGAACAGAACCATATTGGAAAACTACCGTATCATATATAATAAAATAATATTAAATAATATATAATGAAATAGTATAGAATTAATAAATAATAATATATATTAATATATAATAAAATAATATATAATGAAATAATGAACTCATTATTTCATTCTTATTCAATATCATCAAGTGTTACTTTATGATATTGAATAAGATTGAAACAATAAGTGTTAACATAAAATGAAACTTTGGAAAACACTGAATCGTCATCTTAATTTTTTAATTGAAAATTCTCCTGCATATCACTAGCACTTTAGATTAAAATAGTTTACGAAATATGAATTTAAAAACATTAAAGATTAATTTTGCTTTCTTGATTTTAATTTTATGAAAACATAAATATTGAAATTTGTGATTGAAAATCTAACTAAAAATAAAAAAAAAGATTGTTTGAATGAAAAGGAATCAATAAGCATTTAAGTGAAAAATATATATAAGGCATAAAATATTCATTTTTAGTAATTTATAGGTAATTTATTTAAATTAAAAATTTTAAAGCTCTTTTCTATTCAGAGCTTAACCTATAATTTCGAAGAATTGTCGTATTAATCTATTACATCTTAACTTTCTGTATCCTTTAAAGAAAAAGGCAGCTTAAAAAAAATTCTTGATAATTAATTTAAAAGCGAGATAATCAATTCTTAATCGAAATCAGTTTTCGTACGAGAATGTCGCGTGTTGATCAATATTTTTTTACGTGAGTAATTCTCCTACAATGTTAATTTAATTCTTACGTGAAGTTCTTTCCAATTAAAAATACCTCGAACACGCAGAGATCTTTTATGCTTTTTAAATATTCTATCTTTAAGACCATTTTAAAAAAATAATGAGATACTCCTTTTAATTTTATTAGAAGGGAAAGAAATGAGAATAACCGGAAAAGTCAAAAATTTCCTTATGTATTTGCATAAAACAGAATGTATATTGTATGGTGTGATGCTAAATTTATTCAAAACTGTTTACTTTAAATAAAAATGAGTTCCACACGCATAAGTTGGTAGTTAGAAAGTTACACGCGTTTTAATTCCTTAAGTTTACGAATTTTATTTTCTAGCAAAAGATTGGGAAAATAGCTTAGATTGTGATTTTATAAATCGATATAAATAAAATTTTTATTCTGATTGTCCAATGATTTTTGCTCTCAGATAGAATTGAAAATGTTTTTCCCTGTAAATCTGAGATGTAATTAATTTAAACTATGTAACGTAATAACATTAATGAAGTTTTCTAGATTCAAGAAAAATGCTTATGGTTTTATCTCCATTTAAAATTGTAATCGACGTATAATCAGTAGATGCGAAATATATTTATGACATTTGATCAACTTTTCTTTCTTTATTCCTGCAGTATAATATTTCTTAAAATATGACGTCTCATTAACCATTTTTTTCGGTTTTTGAAATGATTGATTTCGCTCTTTTCAGCGAACGTGTTTTTATCTTTGCCAATATGCAACCGTTCGCAAATGCGTTGTAACTCAAATGAGTCATGATTTTACACTTTAAAACTCCGTAACTAAAAACACTTTTCAAGCATTATGTTTCTTATTCGATTTGTTTTAAGTTAATATATACATAAGATTTCATTTTGTGATACAAAGCATAGTTTTGGGATGCTGTAACTAAATTGTTGGGTAATGTGTTCATTGTCATGTATTTAAATGTAGAATTTTAGGTTGCCACTTTTAAAATGAAATTTTCATCAGAAGTAAGTTTTTTTATTTCTTCCTGTCTTTGCTTATTTCAATATACAATATACAAAAATATTTTATGGAAACTCTGTTTTGTTTCCTCCGCATTAATTTAATGTATTTTTTCTTCATAGCTATAAACTATATGAATAACTTATATGTAAATAACTTATATTTCCAAGAATTAATGCAAATTTTTTCTGGCAGATTTTATACGTTATTGATGAGGTTTTAAAAGAAAAGTGTCTATTGAACATTTGCTAGGAGAAAATAGGTACTTTCAAGATTTCATTTTCATTATCCACTTTTTCAAATGAAAAAAAGTCTTAAATCAATAAAAAAACAACATACATTATTTTTACCATATTTTTAGATCATATATCAAATATATGTCAAGGTGTAATGAAATTTTGACTAGACATTAATTTTTGTCAATAATAAAAGTTTATAAAGCAATATCTTAAAAACTTGATTACAAAATTGTGATAGATGATATAGTTCAATAATTTGTTTAAGAATCAGTTTTTTATCTCATTAAACTAGTTTCCTCAGGTAATTCAGTCAAAATACTAGGAAGAAAATAATCCAAGGACAAAGTAAAAATGTGGCTTGATATGGAAAAAAAATCAATTTTTGAAAGCGTCGTATGAAATAAATGCAAAAATGAAAAGGGGTTATTCAATAATTTAACAATCATAGTCAAATACAGTATTAAAGCAAAGGAACACAGCAATGTTAACTAATATCGTCTTATGTGAGCAAAATATATTGGCACCAATCAATCACCAGTCAAATATTAACTACGTGAATCAGTTTTAATAAAATTTATTTTACTGTGAGTAATCAGTCTTACACTTTATAGTATCTAAAAATCTTATACAGGTATGCAATTTCAAGAAACATATTTTTATGGGACATATTTTCTTAAAAGTTATCATTAGAGTTATTCCTTAGAAAATGATCTTTCTTATTTATCGCAACATTATTTTATATAAATTTGTAAAATTTTATATAATTTATCATATTTATTTATTTTCTTAATCATGATTAAATCAAATTTTAATTCTAAATTTTATTTTTATATAATATGGCCATTCAAAATAATAAGAAAATAATAATTAAGAATCGATGTTTGTAATTTAGTAAATGTTTTTTACAAAAATGTGTCATTCTATCAAGTACATTGTCTAATGAATCAATTAAAAGGCTTGAGAAGATCTATTGATAAATCTAAATCACTAATAATTATTAATCAATGACAATATTAAGTAATTTAATTTCATAATATATTTTGGTAGGGAATTATGATAATTTACTTAAAAATATTATTATTCTGTTGACATATTTTTAGTACATAATATTTATGACCTATACTAATCAAAATATATGAGGATACTTTTAGATTCTCAAACCTAAAAAAGGAACTCATTAAAAGAAAATATTTAATTTATTGCAATTTATAAAAGCAAGGAGAAAGTATTACATAAAATATATAATTTTTAATTTAAATTACAAAAAAATAATTTTAATTTTAATATATTAATTTTATTTTTATTAGTGTAAATTGTGTCTTATATAATCATACGTTCATCATCAAAATAGAATTAAAATATCAAATTTTTTACCTTAATCTTAATACAGTTAATCGCAGATATAAATCATTAAGAAAAGGATGAATTCTTGTCACCTTTTCCAACATTCTGAAAAATGTCATTGTTGTTAATATGTCATGTGGTTTAATAAAAGTATTTGACTTTCAGAGTTTTCGTATTTCTTAAAAAAAAATTAACGATTCTTATTATAATAATTTGTGACAGATGTTATACATGAATATTGACAAGATTACAGGAATTTGCATTCCTGAAAAAAGAATAAATAATTTCTGTATATTCATACAAATTAGAAATTTTTCAGACCAAATTCTGATGAAATATTTTATTAATTTTACTGTTTTTTGAATTTTAAATGTTTTAATTGTATTTTAATAAAAAAAGTTGCATTGCGCAAGCTTTTTTACATTCTTACTTGTCATGTTTAATTAGTTTTTTGAATAATATTCAACAATTCTGATGATAATACTTACTTTTATCTCGCACGCTTTCAGTATCGATTAAATTATCATTACTATGATAGCTAATCAATATCACAATACATGCAACAAGCTGCAAATAAACAACTTATTTGAATATTAAAGTTTAATTCATACTTGCAGTCCTCATTCAGCTAAAACAACTTACCTCAGGATAAACAAACCTAAGGTTTATTTGTTATTATGTTCATTATTGTAAGTCATTAGAATTTCGACCTTTTTTGTATAAACGATAATGAGTTTATCTTTAAACACTAAATTTTTCATATGCGAACAAGAACACATGTTTCATATTAACATGTTTCATATTAATATTAAAATTTTAACAAAAATCATTGTCTCTAAAATAAGGAAAACTTTTAAAAAATTAATAAATAAAAATAAATTAAAACTTTTTCTACTCATGCTTTTATAAGTAGAAAACTGCAAGTAATTTTTTTTTATAATTACAAAATAGTGCTTACATTATTTCATAATAAATAACCACTATCATGCTTCATTAGGTATGCCTACCATGTATCAGTTCCCCAGTGATTAAATTTTGAAAATCATACTAGTTTTAAATACAAATAGCTGAATTTCTCACTATAAAGTGAATTATAAAATATATACCACAAAAATCGTATATTATGAGTAAATTTAAATTAAACTTTGAATAATTTACATATTATTTCTATGTTGTGCATAAATAAAAATACCTAGTACCTTCAAGATTTTCTATGCACAAATTAATTTCAGACTTAATTCAAAATTTATATTTGTCAAAAAACTGTTTTACTATATAGTAAATTTATTTTGATCATTGTATTATATTTCAATTTTCTGGGGTTTTTTCTATTTTATTGCCTTAAAGCATTGTATATGTATCATGAAATTTATAAATTTCTAAAAGATTAAAATGATTAACTTTATTCTTACTATAGAAGAAACTTTTATTTAAAAGTATTTTCATACCAGTTTATTTATTTTTAATTAAAAAATATTTTGTTATATTTAATTACATCCCTTTAACTATAATCATCCTAAAAATTATAAACACTATAATTTTAATATGGCTTTTCTTTTTTTATTAATAATTCCTTATTTAATACTTAAATAAAGCAATCATATTATTGTTGTTTTTAGAATGATATGAAAAACCACTCAACGTCACTCATATTACAATATGGTAATAAGAATTGATTGAAAAAGCAAATTTATTAACCTAAATTAATTAATAAGATATTATTTACTAAAATCATTCTAAAAGAAAATTCTAATATAAAATCCTTAAATTATTGGAATTTCACATAATTTTGTAAATTACCAACTTGAAAAATTCCGTTTTAAAACATTTTCTAAAATATAAATAAAATTAAAAATAATTAATAAAATTAAAATATAAAATTAAAAAAAAGAATCATTTTGTTACCCTGATAATTATGAAGCACAAAATCATAACATTAATTATTTTTTTGTAATTTTATTAAATTTAGCTTTATAAAAAAATGCATTGCATTTACAAATTAAATTCTTAACTTCTAGTATATGCACTGATTACTTTAACAAATTTCAGTTTTATCTTATATATGATAAAAAAAATGTGTAACAGCTATCCATTAAAACTATAATTCTAGTTTTTTTTTATATTTAATTATAATGTGATAAGAGATGAATATTCTCATGAAAATATAAAAACACGAAAGTTAAATACATACGGATAAATTTGAAATCCATTCACATTCTGCTTTTGAAATAGGCAGTTTATATTCTGACGGTTTGAATTGCTCAGCATTACATGTGGGCAAAAAAATTTTATTCTAACTTCAAATTTTCTTTATCTAAGAAAGAACAAAACTCAATTGTAATTTACTATGTATCGAAAACTAAAGAAAAACATTTTTTTTTCTTATTTCCTGATTCCATACAATTTTTTTCACCATAATTTTATCTTTATAAAAAGTATGATTTTGAAGTACTTTAATAATTTCGAAAAAAATGTTGTCTTAACACAATCTAGACTCGAATTCAGTAATATGAAGATATTTAAAAATATAAATATTGTTCTTTTATATTTGGGTTTACAACATCATATTATAACTAATTCAGAATCCCTGGAAAAACACTCACATAAGTAATAAATGGATATTTTATTATTTGTGGGGCAGTTTTACTAAATTTTTTGTTGCAAATACTATATTATAAGCATTAAGTAAATTATAGAATATTTCAGAGTAATTCAATGTTTTCCTTTTACTGTGCATAGTTACTAACATTTTATATAATTTATTTTTGATATTTTCTATTATGTTTTCATATTTAAAATTTATTCCTGTATAACTTTGTTCTATTGATTATAAATCCAGATTTGAGTAATTTATTATTATAATATATGATTAAATATATTTTAGAAATATCTTGCTTCACTTTATTATCATTTTTAATTGATTAAACTTGATTTTTCTTAATTTTATGTTAATTACCTGTTTAAAACGATGTTAAGAATGAATTGCAACTAAAGACTCCAGAAATCCGTTTACTACAGAAATTTGATATATGTAATTCTAATGTTCTGGAAAAATGCTTAATAATTAAACTGTAAGAAAATAACACAAAATCATCAGATTTGAAACACTGTCAAAATTATACTCAATCAATGGATGAATTCTGTTGATTCAATAGTTTCCTTTTTGTTTTAAGTTTCTTTTCTTAAGTGTATCTCTTATTTACACATTAGTGCAATTAATAGTAAGAATTATAAAAAGAATTTAAAAAATGTTTGAATTAAAAATGATGTTTCATGAATATATTTCTTGAAACATTTTAAGCTTTATGTTCATGAAGTAGTTTTAAACAATATCAGTATCACTAAACAGTTTTTAAAGAGTAAAATATATTTAAAAAGGGATTTACATTTTTGACACGTTAAGTACTCATTATCGTCTCTATTATTCAATTTTTAATATTATCTTTTATCTAATTTTTTATTTTCAAAAAATAAAAACATCTTTTAACCAAATAAAACAACTTGACAACAAAATAAGACAACTTCTGATGTCACAAGGAGATTAGTATCAATGAAATGAGTAAAAATTACGTTTAAAATGGCATATTATGAAAAAAGTAAGTTAAATGTAATAATTAAAGACGACTCAGAATACACAAATTAATTAATACCTGATATTTTTTTATATATAATTCTTTAAGAATAGCATGCATGAAGATAAAAGAAATTATAATTTTTTTAAGCTTAAAACATGGTCATTTAAGAGATAAGAAATATTTACATCACACTTATTTTTCTTACGACGTTATACAAATCGAAGAAAATGTCGTCATTAAATTTTATTTTTTATGATACAATTAATATAGCAATTAATATGCTTTCTAAAGTATGCTTTAAAAATCATATATATGGTGGACCTCGAAACACATATTATTTTTTAGTTTATTTCAAAAATTCAATTGTTAAATATTTTACTGAATAAAATAAATTAATATGACCTTATCACAATTAAGTATATTTTTTAAAATGTTAAATAAGATATTACATTACGTCATTCGCGGGCTGAATATAATTTAATTAATTAATAAATTATTTTATTCAAAGTTATTTTAAGTTATACTTTTCAAATAAGCTTCATTAATCTGTAAATTAAATTAATATTCAAGCATTAAATATCTCAATAAATATCATCAGTCATTAAATATCATCTGGGTTTGTAATTTAATGCTTTACTTTTCTTTATAATAAAAACATTTATCGTATAAATTGCTTTCATATAATTTCAACTTATACATTTCATTGTATTATATTAATTTTCTGCAGTTTAATAATAAACTGAATTTGTATTATCTATTACTGGTGTATTACTTTTCTTATAATAAAAACATTTACTTTTCTTTATAATAAAAACATTTATCATATAAATGGCTTTCATATATTTTCAACTTATATATTTCATTGTATTACATTAATTTTCTGCAGTTTAGTAATAAAATACTGTTTAAATATGTTAAAACTAATTAAATTTTTCTTTTTACTAACTCGATTAAATTTTGATAACAGTTTTTGCTATTTTGAGAAACGTGAAAGAATAATTAAAACTTTGAAATAAACCATAGTGACAAAAGTGTCTTAATTATACACTGAAACTTTCTTTGTGTCCCACTTTGATCATAGAATTTGTATTTTAATGGATGTATTTTGGAGTAAATATTTAAAGTGTAAGAAATTAATCTTATGAAACCGAAAAACTGTAAACACAATTTTAAAAAACGACAAACTTCCATTTTCCAATAATTTTAAAATTTGTAATGTAAAGATAAAATGGTTATAATTCCTCATTTAATTCACAGTTTACTTAGCTCCAGTTATAAAAATAATACGAATAATAGTTGAAAAATTAATTTGGTACTCATTCAAATTAATCAAAATCAATTACTTTAATTTTGATCAGCATATATAAACATAAATTATCTTAATTATTGATACAAATATATCTATGCATTTAAGTTTTCAATTAACGCCTAAACCAAAACAATTTTATTAAACTTGTTCTTTACATAGTCAAATCTAATCAGTAATATTATCAAAAATTAAAATTCTTTTAAGTGAAGTTTATAAAAATTTTGAATGGAAACTGAGTTTCTTTGTGTTGAATGAATGCTTTCGTCTATTGTTGTGGTTAGACTCGGTGATAAAAGGAAAAACCGAGTTACCCAGGTTCTTAGAAATAGTGGAGATTAAATGAGAACATATTAGAATGACACAAGTTAAATAATAATAATAATAATGTACTTTTATTGGACTACTATTTACATTTAAATATTTACAGTTTATATTTAAAGATTAAATGTCTTATCAGCATATAAAAGCATATTTATAAAACATTGTGCGGCCAGTGGGTCCTGAAGAAGAGATTAAAATGACTCACCCCCTTTATAGTGCATTTCCCTTGGTAGTTCAGTACAGTTGCTTCCCTTTCTGTAGGCTCTCCTTTCCTCATCGCATTGCTCCAATATTACCGGTCAACTGTTTGGCTCCACGTCTCTTATTTTGTTCAGGTCGGAGCTTTACCTCTCCGTCACTTTCTCTCTATCATCTGCGGACTTTTTGTAGTTCTCAATATATCAGCTAAGACTTTTTTATTTCTCTCATATCTCATCGTAGGGTTATGTTTCTCTTCCTAATATCTCGTCGGAGGCTTTTCAATTCATATCTGTGAATTCTGAATTCTGTATTCTCGATTCCGAAATCTGAATCTGAAGTCTGGATTCTGAAGTCTGGATTCCGCAATCTGAATTCTCCATCTTCAACTCCTTAACTTTTATTGCACTCATATCTCCTCCCATTTTCTTCTATTGGATATTTTCTTGTATCTCATCGGTGTTAGGCTTCCAGGGAATGGTCAGAAATCTCCCCTCCAAAACCCTTGATTGGCCACACACAAACAAAAAGAGAATATTTTAATTTCATATGGACCACCCATACATCCCAAGGGGAAAAGGACCCTGGGATGGAAAACTGCAATAAACTTTAAGTGCAGTTTTCGGGTGCCACTTTGAAATATATAGTTTTATTTCTTTATTACCCTTGTCTCTTTATATTCCAATTTTTATGTTTCCTTTCTTTTATATTTTACAAAACTACTGCCGAGAGGAATTGTTACAGAATGTATTTACAGTAACATCTGTTTCCTCTGCGGCTCCTTTTATGTCGTTTGCACTACGACATCTATATCTCTTGAAATTTATGAAATCGTATTAAAATTATTCATAACTACAGGAACAAAATATATTTGGACCAGTTAATCATTTTTAATAAATATTATTGCAATAACAGAAGCATTTGTAAGGCAGAATTAAGTATTTTTTTAGAAAATAATTTTTGTACACTGAATATGAAAAAGATTTCAGATACATAATTTTTAAAGTATATAATAATTTAAATGAATTTCCTATTTTCAAGGTCTTAATCCTGCAAAATAAAGGACAGAAAAATGTTTTTTGAATTGAAAACAAAAAGAATATGAAAAAATCATACATTTTACATAATACTCCATTATATTCTTTACGAAATAATAACTCAAATATGGCATGGTTTGAATGATATCATTATTTTAAACTAGTTCTTAAAACTAGGAAGTTTATAAAATGAACAAGGAAACATTAGTCTAATACTCATTCTACAAAATATATAATTTTGAAATACGAGGAATCAAAAGACAAAATTACCGAAAAACATTCCTAATTTTATCTTTCAATCCTTCCGAATTTGGTGATTGCAAATTGTGTTATAACTTCTGATGAAAATGTATTAATAAAAAACCAAATTCTAAGTAAAAAGTACAAGTAATCAACAAAAAAAAAAGTCATTTAAACACTTAAAAGATTTAAACAAAATTTTTCATGAAATGGAATAAAATATGAAAATTAGCAATTCTGAATTGCTTCAGGTAAAATTATTCATAATAATGTTACAAGACTTCCATAAAAATACATATATTTTTGATACTGCTCCTTAATATTAAGTCTATAGGGCTATCGTTACATAATTCCTTGAAATCCTTTCATCATATCTTGCAATCAGTTGTTTTAATAAGTGAATTCTGATATTATTGAATAAAAGGTAGTGTAATAAGTTACAACAAACATTTTTCAGTTAATAAAATAAACATTCCCCAAAAACATTTATTTGAATAAAATGAAATAATTTTAAAAATTTGTGAGAAATAATGAGTATATACAACGTTAAGTCTTAATAACAATCCTTATTATTTTGGACAAACATGTATATTTTACATAAAACTGATTACTAAAAATTGTTTAATTATATTGATTTTGACTGTATAAGTTTGATGTTTAGATATCTAAAGTAAATTATGAGTTATTAAAATAAACGAAAATGTTGCTAATCTTTCAGTAACCATTTCAATTTTACTTAAAAAGATGTGAAATAATTAATATTCAGCTTATCTAGATAATTTGGAGATTGCTTAGGTCAGGTCAGGTTAAGTAATTTTTGTATTAAAATTACTTTTGGTATTCAAATATATTACCATAATGTATCAGAGCATTATAACTCATTTCTGAGCTTCAGCATCAACATAAACACGGACACGTATGCACAAACTTCTATATAGGTCATATATATTTTGTTATACACATTTTCCTCTGTTATTAATATGAACAATTAATATTACAACAAGAAAATGCATTTTACATTGCAAAAAGTTTGATTAGAAAATATATAGTAACAAAGTTTACAATATATAATACTTAAAAAATATTATAGATAATTTATATAAATATCTCATTAACATGCAACAGAAATTTTCCTTTTATTTCCTTTCCCTCAGATAAAATATACATTGCAAATATTATAGTATAAGAATGTGGAATGATTGATTTATTTTGACAATTCTTATTTCTATCCAGTCTATCACGCTGAAGTTCCGTCGAGATCAGTGGAAGGAAGACACGATCAAATACTTTCCTTTTTAAATCTTTGAAATCGAATTTCATAGACGTTGCTCTATTTTTATAACAATGCTTTATGCATATGAGTGGAAGAAAAAATATTTTTGTAAAAGGAGATGGAAGAAATTCTGGAATTTCTTCGGTTTTCTAAGGAAATAGATATTGTAGCAGATGTTCTGCTTTAAAGTATTTCAAACATTTTATTTTTTCCTCATAGCTTTGATAATTCATTATTTTATAGAATATAGATTTATATATTTATTAAAGAAAGAACTGGACATTTTTCCCCTATTACATTTAAATAAATACAAAATGTTATCCTTCAATTTGGTACATTTTCTGCAAATGCCTTAGAAACGAAATGTCTATTTGTTAATTATTTTTGTTATAAACATTTAAATTTGATAATAATAATTGAAACAAAAGATAAATGCGAATTTCATAAAACAGTTATTGGAACAAAAATTAAAGTCTCTAAGAATGATAACTTTTAAAGTATAAAGTAAGTTCTTCGACCACATTTGTAAGAATTAGTAATTTAAGAAAGTATGTGACTATTTTCTGAAATTCTTGAAATTTTTCCCTTATAAAGAAAGTACTATATCTAAAATTTTATCTTCGAAAAAGTAGAAAATAATTATTTATTTAAGAATACTTTAAAAATTTAATTTCTTATATTATATAATTGTTAAATGATTCATAAAATTATTCTCAAACAAATACAAATTATTTAAGCTACCACAATCTATAAAAAATGTCTGTAAACTATCTGAATTTCAATAACAGATTTATTTCAAAAATACTTTATTGCAAAAGTGCAGACCATTATAAAATAAACGTTTCTGAAATTACGAAAATTTAACAAAAACAAAAATATTTCATGTAAAATTAATCAAATATTTGAAAACTTATTCTTCACATTAAAGAAAATAGATGATTAAATTATAAAAGAAATACAGCAAAGAAGGATAATGTCAATACTTAAATATTACATGAATATTATTTGTAATGTATTCATATTTAAGAAATGTATTTTTATTTGTAAACAATATTCAAATATATTATATTTGTAAACAATATGCACAAATACATTTTAATGTGTTAAGAAAGTTTCGTTTGTCACTTAATTTCATAAGCTATTAAAAATATTACATTTTATCTAAACCTTAATGTTGATTAACAGTTTTAATCGAGTATAAGTCATTTTATTTTTTTTATAATACTCTTGAAACAGCAACATCAAAAGTGACAAAAAATCTAGGCAAAAATCTATAAAACAAAGCAAGAAAAATTTTAATTGAGAAAATATTCCTATTGAGATGGGAAGAAAAGATAAAATATGTGTGAATAATAAGCTTAAACTTCATATAATAGCTGCTATATCCCACATTATTTAATTAACATGATTAAAAATTTTGAAATTTGGTTAGGAGTTGGCCTTCACATATAGCTATGCGTAGATGTTTTCAATCGAATAAAAGTCAAATTTAATAAGTTATAAATATAGAGAACACTCAAATTACTAATACAATCTACGTAAGTGAAAAAGAAGTAATCGGTATTATGTAAAGCAAGAGAGAATTCATTTATTTTTCTGTTGAAATATGGTCTTTGTTGTCCTAAGAGTTAGGGGAGGAGATAGATCTCATTATTGCAACAGCTATGATACTTCTTTACCATTATAAGAGTACTGGTAATGCTTAGATTTATTAGTCATGCCCTGCCTTAAATTATTTTACCAGATACAGGACTATTAGACAGTGCATGAGATAATAGTTAAGTAGTCTATGATCACGAGTTGTTAATTTAGCAAACTGAAATCTGAAATACCTTGAGTAGAAGGTACAAGTATGATTCTCCTAGAACATAGTAATATGTTATCAAGTTCTCAATTATTGTTTTCATTTCATTTTTCAAATGTTTTCGATTTAAAGTCAAAGATCTTTGAGCCACGACTTAAAAATTAATCACATTAGTTATACATCGGTTTCTGTACCAATTTTTTATGTGCAAATTTAGTGTGGGCTGCAAAAAAACGTTCACTTAATTCTTGTCGACAGAAAAATAGTGATTCAGGCTGTATTCATTGTGGAAAAATTTTATTGGATTGTGAGGCGTATCAGTACCACCCGCAGACTAACATAGCATTCAAATAACCTGTATCAAAAACCTGTTGCAACCAATTATGTCAGTTTTTCAGTTAATTCCCATTCATTCATTCGACACGTAAAAAACTCTTGATTTAAAAACTCAATATGACGAGAAACTCATCTGCATTATAATCCGTTGTATTTTTGATTCTAAGCTGTTATTTTTTGGTAGAGTTTAGAAAAATGCTCAAATAATTCTCGTTTT
>JAPDSC010100781.1:173261-211177 GCA_026290005.1 Latrodectus geometricus | reverse complement strand
TCATTCATTTTATCTTTTTATTTAGGATAAAAAGATAAATTGAATGATTAATACAAAAAAGCAATTAGAACAAAATACATCATCCAAACCTTAAGATCTTGTATTTTGTTCCAATTATTTTTGTTTTTTGTTTATTCTGGTATTTTACTAACATTTTGCCAGACATGAAATTGATACATAAGTTTAGATCTTTATAAAAGTGTTATTCAACACAAAAACTATATTACTTCCCGCTTATACATTTCGGCAGCATAAAAATATAAAAATTTAAATATAGAGAAAAATTATTTTACAGAAAAGAATATTTTTTTATAATTGAAACAGTAGAATTTAATTTCTAAACTAAATTTTATATTATTTTTAATTTGGTCCTTGTACTGTAGAAATAGAATGAGAACTAGTGTTTTAAAGATAATCTCGGGACTGTACTATGGATTTGGAAATTAATTAAATTAGGTATACACTGGTTTCAGTATACTTATGCTGTATAAATCAAATGAGAACTAGTATTTTAAACTTAATCTTTTGGGATATTGTACTATGGAAATGAATGTAACGTTCCAATACGTTTAGAAGATATATTACACTTTACAAACATATTCTGACTCTTTATCCAAAGAAAATTAGTTTGGATGTTTCAGAAAATTAACATATGATTCCATATCGAGTAAAGGATAACTTAACGGCTTAAAGTCGTTGTAAAGTACTTTGTGTTCAATGTATAAGTTTTCTCTCAGAAGAATTCTTTGTAGATAGAGGGCCAGGTTCATTTGAAGCAAAGAAGGACAGCTGCAAATTTCCAAGCACCCTGACCATTGACATACTCATAACACCTACATGACCTGCTTCATTCAAAAACTAAATTATACTCGAGTAATATCAAATGCACTGAAATTTTGGGCATTCTGCAATTTTATTATTACCAGGTATTTTGCTCTTTTTAATAAATTTATTTATTAAATGTGATTCTTGAATTATTAATTTCTGAATGACACGGACAAGAAATAATAAGTGAAAATGTTCCATCGTTTGATTTTTCTCATTAGAGTTAATATTTTTATATATATCAAATTTAATTCCGATATTTTTTTAAAAGCTTTTTTTTTCAAATCTTAAAGTTTAAGACTATTTTCTGTGCATCAAATAGGTTTTCAGAAAATTTATTTAACAAATATCAAAAAGAATTTAACAAATATCAAAAAGTTGTTTCATTACGGGTTCGAAGTTTTTCCCATTGAAATAAGTAAGAAAGTCATTTTATTCAAGATAAAAATGATGGTAGTAATAAGTTTCATTGTGACTACATCCATTTGCCTTAAAGTAAATAATCTGGTTTTTTAAGCATTTTCATCATAATAAAATCAGTGTAATCTAGTATTCATTTTAAAAAAAGTAGTTACAATGATTCTAATAAAGCATCAATACTAGCTAAACTGTCAAAAGTTTCTTATTAAAGAAAGTATAATTATTTTTTATTCCCAACTAACCGACTTTATTAACTCTTTATTTTGTGACATTTCATTGAGCAATCAATTTTCTTTAAAATCAAATAAACTATTGAATAATAATTTAATGTTCGATATGATTTAACTATTATATCGATCAATAAATTATTATTTAATGCTCCAACTAATTTTATACTATGGTTTTTATACCATACTATAGATATGATAATTTACTAAATACATTATTGTACAATTATTCCTTAACAGTAATTACCAAATATATGATTAGCGATACATATAATATATATCCATTCCTTTATTACACTTTTCTTAAAAATAACCACTCTTGAAAAATACTGAGACCAATAACTACATTTTTGATTAAATAAAATAAGTGAACTGGTTAATTTTTTTTTCTTTAATAGTCCAGACATACATGAAATAGTTAAGGAATAATTCATATAAATTTACGTATCATTGATCTTAAATATTGTTTTAAAACAATTGAAATATATATTTGTATGCAATTATTCGTATATACAAAATTAAAGGACATAAATAATTATGAACACTTACGAAAGTACTTTACAAGGATATTTACAAGATAGTTTTGCTCAGTACTTGCTAAATTTTGTACATTACAGAAATAGTTTACAAAGCTTTTTTAGGAGAAAAATACGTAAATCTTTAAATAATCGCTGATTTCTTTTTCTTATGAAATTTAAGTTGAATAATTTGTGTTTAGTAAAAAAATAAGATAGAAAAATCGGTTTTGAAGATGTATAATTTTTATATTTCTTGTTATAGAAATTTCAATCGCTATTTTAAAATTGACTTTAATTCACATATGGATTATATTTTTTATATACAATACTAAAGTGAAATATTTTATTATCAAGTTGATTATCATTTTTTATCTTATTTAAAATGGATTTTAATTTCCCAATAATATATTTATTCTAAGGAGGAAAATATTTTAGAAGAATGTCAAGAATTCTGAATAATATTACAAGTATACAAAAGCATAAAAATTATTAGAGAATGATTTAAAAATTAAAGTTATATTTGTAATATGTAAGGTTATTGAATGTTCAAACTTTCATAAACTTCAGTACTTTAAGTATGTCAAATTAGAAATACATTTCATTCATGTAATATTCATGTTATATTACATTGCCTGCTGTAGAGATTAACATCATATTTAGATTCAAATACATTTTCTTTCAATTATTATTAACTAAATGTTTTTTCATAAAAAGTGAGAAGTTATTTACATTTTTTATGATTAAAGAATATAACAAAATTTTGTTTTGCATTCAATAGTTTCAAAAATGGACTACGCTTCACAAGAATTGTTTCTGAAAGAAAATCTGAAGATATTTCTGGTTCATAGTTAATTAAACATTTGTTTCAGCACAATTAACTTATAATCTTTGCTATCTAAATGACTTTCACAACAAAGAAATATTATGTGTTTTATAAGTCATTTATGAAATGCTCTGTAATAAAAACCGTTGATTGGTTTTCTGCCACAAAAGTTTGCCACGCTTTCCCCAAAACCACACAAAACTAATAAATATAAATCTGAAAATAACAAATAACCCCATCATAAAAGAACTTTTACAAATATAAAAAATAAGTTATACCACATAAATATAAAAATTTATTAATATTAATTCCAAAACAAAAAAATTGCATACATAAGTACCAAACGATACTGATAAGTGCAAACTTTAAATAGAACAGTTAAAGCTTTTTATAAGAAGCCCAAGCCTTGAATGATCCTTATGTAGTTAATATAACTATGCTTTAAACCACTCTTATATAAGCATTGCTCTATATGCTAGATAGTTTTTGGTAAAGTTTATTTGATTATTATTTAGTATATTAAAACAACAATAGTATTTTAAACATTATTTAGTATTTTAAACTTTTAACATAACATTTAACAAAGTTTATATGATTTGTATAGAAACTTCTGGAAATTATTTACTAAGATGGATCCGTACATAAATGATTTTAATTACGTAGAAAAAGTGTCATCATTAAGAAAATTAAGTACAATACGTCTTGTGTTTGAATTATGGAAAGTAGTGGATATTTCTTCTGCTGTCAGTGACCATTCGTGGAAATATTACTTTTCATTCTTTGCATTTTAACTATTAACGAGTTTATATATTCTATATAATTGACGAAATGTTTATGTTCATTTTGCACCATTTAACTTCCATTAATCTTAATCTATTCACTTTTATTTATAATTTCAATTTTAATTTTAGTTTCACTTTATTGAAAACAGTTTACTGAAAGACATTAGTTTTGTCTTTCAGCCTTAGTTTTTCTTTTGTACATTTTAAGTTTAAGGATTTTAATTTTTTTGTGTATCTTTATTAGTTCTACTTTTAGTTGTATTTGTATATATATATATATATATATATATATATATACTAGTAAAATTTCTTTTTTTAGCAATTACAATTATGTAAAAACTCTAACTTAAAATATTTAGTTGTAAGCTAATTAACATGTATTAATTTCTGCTTAGAACCTTTTCTGATTTAAATCAAAACACTTATGAAATACTCATCATTCTATTAGTTGACTTCATTGGAAATTCTCAGTGAATCCATTCCAAAAATATTTTGAACAAATGATGAATTTAACATTGTCAATAAAAGTATAGCACTTAAGTTTATATTTATACTCATTTCAGTGTATAAAGAATAAATGATACATTAGTGATTGGGGATAACTTCACTTCACTTAGTTGAATGGGAAATTTGCTTTCGAACAATTTTCTTCATTAATAATTCAGTGACACAGAAAAGTTATTAGTGAAATTGTCGAGTTGAGTATTTTAAATTATGATTTTAAGAAATAGAGTTCGGTTTAAAGAAGAAACTAATTTTATACTCGCATCATCACAGAAATTAAATATTCAAGCATATTTATCATTTCATTAATATAATAATAAAATATGTTCAACTATACATTAAAGCCACTGAGTAATAATCTAATCCAATAAAGTATTGTAATTAACTAGTCAATATTCTTAGAATGCATTAATTAACTAAAATTAAAAATCTGTAGAAAAATAGTTTTCCGTTAGATTAACATTCAACTGTTTTCCAATTATCTATTTATTCTGTCCTAATACTACATTTATAAAATCAACAATGTCCTTAGAATACCATATTTGCATTTATCATGTTAATTTTCTACTTTTAATCATAAATACTTTACGGCATCTGATTATAAAAATTACTGTGTTTACTTTTGGAGTCTCTTCATATACATATCTACAATTTGATAAATAGGATATTAAATTTAAAGGTGCGTAGCTAAAACAGTAAAAATATTCGAAATGAAAGAGTGTACTCGAAGCGATAGGCATTGATTACATACTTTAGAATTCAGTTTTATTCTTACGGTCATTTCAAGATATTAAAAAGATTATATAAAATCAGTATGTATGTCATAGACATACCACAGAAAAATTTAGAATTTTCGATGTACACTACAATCCTTGTAAGATTAAACCTAAGTCAAGAAATATTATTTTGGAAAATAAATAAAAAATCCGACAATTTTTAACATTTTAAATATCAATTTTTACAATTTAAAATTCTTAATGCTTCAAAATATCTATAGTCAACATAAATACCCACATATAAATATTACATGCACGACATTGCTTGTATTACTTATAAAATATCAATACGATAATAAAATTGCTGCAATAATAAGATATTAATATATAATTAAAATGAATAATTTCATGATGCTTAAAACTACGGGTATATATTTCGTCATGTTTAAGCATCTGATGAAATGCAGGATTGCTGAAACGCAATATTTATTTTGAGAATAGTTCAGGTATAAATAAACTTTTAGAATTAATATTTGATAACTCAGTTTAACATATTACCAATAATTAAAAGAGTTTCGCTCAATAGATTATACCATTAATATTAAATGATATTTTGTGTTTCATTTTACTATTACGCAGTTTCTTCTATGGTACATGTATTAATTATTTCACTCTTAGTCTGTACTTTAATAATTTAAAATACAAAATAAAAAAGCAAATTTAAAGATCTGTAAGTGTTTCAGGAACGATTATGTTTTGTTTTCAAAAAGGAACATGAAGAAATATATGCATTAAAATCCCACAAAATATATTTTAATATTTCAAATAATAAAACACATATTTTTAATATAATTCAAAATTAATTTGAAAATAAATGATCAATTTATCAAACTTATGTTATAAAAACTATATAAAAATTTAAATTTATTTTTAGCTTTCTTCTTTATTAAAATAAACAATGTGATGATTATCATACTAAGTATTTTACAATTTTGTAAATTAAAACTATGAAATTTTGGATAACTATAATTGAGATATAATTATAACTGTGATTTAAAATTATAAAATTGCAACTGATAAATAGAAATCTTACAATTTAGTAATTTTATATTCGTAATTCTTATAAAATTATTATCGTAAAACTTTTGAACCTTTCTATTATCTTGTTAATATAATTTTTTGACTAGGTTGTTTTAAATTTTAATAAATTATTTTTTAATAAATTTGAATTTCTTAATAGATTATTTTAATAGATTTATATTTAATTTCTGTTGCATTATTCTACAAACACAAAAAAATTTTTCAAAACTGTTCTTCTGAAATTCTCTTACTATATATTCTAAAAAACAATTTTAAAATATCTATATCATTTAATTAAAATTAACTCTAATTAATTTAACAATATAATTAATATCAAATCCAAAACTAATAATATCAGATTTGAAACACAGTTGTATTATAATTCCTAAAAATTTTTGCATCCAAGAAAAATATGAAATAATATTATCCAAGTTAAATATAAAGATTAAGCAATCTGAAATCAGCTAAATACTGATATCACGCAATATAATAATGAAAATACATATTATTATCCAACTTTCAAAAGAACACAATTTTGTTATTAATAATAATAATCTTGATCAAAATCTAATAAACATTAGTCGAAAACAACTCTTTAATATATTAAAATTATAATAAATATTTTAATTTCAATGCTTATAAGTATTGCAAAATATACCTTTTTTTAAAGACTTGTTTTGTTACATAGAAATTGTATGAGCATCTAAACAAGTTTGATGTCATGTGAGGCGCAGTGTCACTCCATGCTTCGAAAATCTACAAGCATGGAACCTATTTACCTGTAATAAATCATCCTTTCATTATATTCCTGCCTGACACACCCTTTAGAATACGCATTGTAATTTTCATATGCATTTCCTTTCTATATTTGAAATAATCGTTTCTTGGAATCCATATGTTATTGTTCCCCATGTGACCAGAATTGTTTTCAAAATTTCTTCTATAAACAGCTCATTTTCATGTTTTAAGGAATTTCCGTACATTTGTCAGCCAAGTTATTTCTGAAGTGTAATGTACAAACATCATTCAATAAAGTATGAAAATGCTTGAGAACTTGATTATATGAAGTTGATTATTCTGAAAATAAGATTGATCCACACGTGAAAGTTGTGAAAAAATATACATTTCTCATGATAGAGATTATCAATTTGAGCAGAGTGAAAAAAATGACGAAGAATCTAATCTAAGAAGAAATATATTTGTAAGCAAAAAGCGAGGAGTTTGAAAAAGAAAAACCAAACAAAAATGTAATCTCAAATATATATTTCAAAATTTGATCATTCATGAAACTAATGAGAAAAAAATATGGCACAATTTTTTTTTCTTATAATAATTATTTAGTTTAATAAAGAAACTCCAGAAACTTTGTAGATACAGCATATGGAATGTCTGTATCATATTCTACAACTAAAAATGTCAATAGATGGTCAATCGTTGTTTTCAATGAATATTGGTAACCAAGGAAAAAAACATTAGATCTGTTCAAATTTAAACAATGAAATCCTCAAAAACAATATAAAAGCAAAAGAAAATTCTTTAAATACTAAACTATATCCCTCACAGAGCTACATATGAAAACAAAACCTATTCAAACACTTTATGAAAAACTTCTGACAAAAATCAAGGAAATCAATTCAAGTAAACCAGAGATTCAATAACCAACAAAAAGTCCAAAACCTGACAAAGGATTATATGTTATGTTCCTAACATCCAAGGATAATAAAAGTACTGATTTTTTGTAAAAAACGCAATAATTTATTTTTAAAAATCATTATTCTTAAATTCGATAAGAGAATATGTTGATTTGGAATCTTTAATACAAGCACGTAATTCTGGTTTTATAATTTATGTATGTTTTATGTTCTGAAACATTAAAAATATATTCTTGAGAAATTTACTTAATAAACAAAAATTATAGTTTCACTATTGCATTAATTAATTGAGTAATTTTCGATTGTAATGAAATAAATGTTTCAACTTATTTCTCATTTTTAATAAAACTGATTAGGGTGAACCAGTTACCCCATGTGACCTCCAACATCAGTGTTAGGATATCCCTTTAAATGTCGGGTAGAATAAACATTTATGTTTTAATTTTTAAGCAATTTTTAAGCTATAAGCAATTTCCAGATTATGTATTCGTTATATCCTAGAAATAGTACTAAGATAACCAAGTTCCTACTTGTGTACACAAGGTAAATTTACTAAAAACCAATATTAGATTTTCTAGACGAGGTAGATAACAGTTCTACTGTCAGCTGCATTTAAAACCTTTATAAACTATTTTTCTAACATGCTGAGTAGCAGAAAATGTGACTCATTTTACAGGTTTATGGCTCCTTTTAATAATACTGAAGATTGGACACTCTTACCTTCAAAAACTTTCATTTATCATTTCTAACATGTTTCTAGATTCATTAAGCAGAGTGAATTGTTTACCAAAAAAATAATGTTTAAAGTTTTATCTAATTTTCACTCCAAAATACTGCCTTTAAAAAAAGGATTATGTAAAATGGGATTGTCCGGTCTACAAAGATGAATAGTTATTTTTAAAAGTACACTCAAATCTCCTTGCTACTAGAAAGACGGTATAAGTGAAATTGTCAGCAAAAAACAGAAGATATTAATGTATTGTTGACTAAAAAAATTATCTGTTGATATTTTAAACTTACATATTATGCATACGTATAATAAATAAGTTGCAATATCTATATTAATGTTATTATTAATAAATAAAACCCTAAATTGGCATAGAAAGTAAAATATGTAAGTACATAACAGAGATTATTTAATTAAAATTTTATTTACTAATGTCATGGAGTTATTTTGATAAATTCAGCAAAAGATAATGAATGTTATTGAAAAAATATTCATAATATAAATTTTTATTTCAAATCTCAATTAATTTTAACATTCTTTAAGTGTAATTTAAATGTTAAAAATTACCATATTAGATCTGCAAATAGTATTTGCCTAACACAAAAAATTTCTAAAAAAATTTGTGCTAAAAACAAGCTTACCTGAAAAATAAAGAATATTATATTTGATATTAACTATATATTATTTAACAAAAATCTTCAAATCATTAAGATTTTCAACTTTTATTATTTTTTAATTTTCATTTCATTTTTTAAACAAAAAAACTTTCTTTTTATAAAATTATTAATTTAAATCTAACAATCAAATTATAATCAATATTAGTCTTTTGAATAACAACTTTCTCATTACATTAGGCAAAAATTTTTAACTGTAGCGAAATAAGAAAAATGAATGTTAATTATTAGAAATACTAAATCATTAGAGAAATTTCTAATTCAAGATTTCCAAAAATATGTTATAAAATCCACTTATTTTCTTAATTACAAATTAAAAACATAACGAATTTTAAAACACACATTTTCATGTCTCGACTTGAAATATAATTTTTGTTCTAAGAGAAGCACAATAAAAACTTTTCAAAGAATCTGCCCTTCTCTAGATTAATAATATAAATCATTTTTATAAGATTTGTGATTAGTATAAGTAATACCGATTTGTATAAATAAATTCTAAATATTTGATGCTATTTAAATATTTATCTTGTGAAACTTTTAAGGTATTGTTTTGGAAAACACTTTGTTGCAGACAGATTAATATGATAAATTGCTCATACAACTACAGAAAAACGAATTTTTAAAAATTCTAAGAGACTTTCCAAAACCACAAATGACATTTTAAATAATATGCCATTTTGAATTTCTATAGCATAATTTCTCTTGTTATTACCTATATTTTTATAATAATTTTTAACAATTAAGGTAATTTGTACAGCATACCTTTAATACATAATCTGTCAATTAAAAATAGATTACTTTTTTACAAACTTTTTCACAAATAATTTCAAAACCTATGTTTATGAGTTTAATTAAAATGCAATTTTTTAGCATTATTTTTATTAATAATTTCTTTTTTTACATTTTTTCATATCTAAAAGTCCTTATTTGTCAAAGAAAAATTTTCTCAGTTTAAAGTTAAATCTGCACATTTTCTATTCACATGTGTAAAATTACCATTTTTAATAAACTTTATTTTTATTCCTGTTACTTGCTGAATTCTTAGCTAGAAACTATGTCATATACTCATGCAACATTTAAAAAATCATCATTATTTTAATATTGAAGGGTTAGAATTGGAATTTATTTAGGATGCTGAAAAACTTATCAACAAAATAGGATCACATTTTGCCAATATTTTGATACGTGTAATGGGATTTGAAATATTTCATCCGGAAGAGCTTTTGTCTGCACCAACAGTTCCTTCTCACGGAAAAATAACGAGGGATGTCGAAAAATATCCTCCTTCTGACGTAATATTGAATTCATCTATCAAATAATCTATTGTTACAGGGATGGAACAAAATTCGATACTTTCACTTTTAAGAGATAAATTCTCTTCAATCATGTGGATCATTGTAATCTAAACATGTCTACATTTTTGACATGTCTTTAATTTACATTATTATACACATAACAACTTAAAAATTCAAATTAATATAAATTATTTTATGTAGGTTTTGTAAATAAAGTTTTCTAACTATTATTATTTTCGAAGATTTGGCTTAAGGTGTAATTTCAGATTCTTTGATGGAACTAAGGCAACAAATTCGAAATCTGCGATTTTTGAAATATATCTACTTATAGATTTGTAATTTTGTTCATAATATGTATATGAAATTATTGCATTTATAAAAAATATAGGTATACATCTTAGAATACATATAACAATATACGGTTTATATAACTATATTTATAATGTTAATTGGTATCTATATTGTTCATACGATTTATTGAAATATATAGTACATTTTACTATGCTACCCTTTAAAATTTGCAAGAGATATGTATTCTAATATTTATAACTAGACACTAAATTCCAAGTAGTTTCGTTTTCAAGTACTAATTTTCTGTTAACTTTTCCCATTATTTTATTATTCAAGTAAACTACATCTTCTCTCTCAGCTGTTATCCCTAGCGCAATTTCTATGTTAAATGGCAGCACGAACATAGTTAAGCATACTAACTTCCATTCGTTTTTTTTTTTTTTTTTTTTACCAGGCTATCAAGTAAGACATTTTCAGATTTTGAACTTTGTCTAAGTGCTATGGAAGGATATACTTCTCGATTTTTATTGTTTGGAAAACAAATTTGAAGAATTTTCTCCTATAATCATCCGATTATTTTTGAAGCATGATGTGATAAACTTTTAAATTTTAAAAAAAAATCTAAATTCTTCCTTAATATTCTTATGCTAAAAAGTTTTGAATTATATATAATATTTGATTTTTAAAAATATTTTTAACATAATTAAGTTCTAAATTTCGTAGTTTTCATTTATAATAAAAATATTAAGGAAAGTAATAAGTATGATAGAAATAAGGAAAATAATGTATAAATATTGGAAATGTTTTTAAAAATATTTTTGTTCTCCATGTACGGTCATCATTAGTTCAAATACCACATAATCCACCATTAATTCATATACCACATTTAGATATAAGGTTACACATATAAAATGATATTTCAAGCATTGAAAGTAATTTTTTTAATATTTGAAATGTGATCTTCATTTCGCAATCACTTATGTTATAATCAAATTTTTCTAATTAATTACCCTCCATTAGTTTTCCATTTCTTCTGAATTTTTATCTTATATATCTTCATTATAAAAATTTAATCTCACTAAAAAAATTTAATATACAAAGAAACATGTTACAATGATATAATCAAAATCCGCATTGAGAGTATACTCAGATTTCCTAACATTACATGTATGTTCTCATATTTAATTCTCTAAAAGCAATTTATATTCTCCATAAAATTCAAAAAAAACAATGCAAGGAGAAATTATATGAGCTAAAGATACAAAGCTTTTATTTATCAATAGAACTGTTAAAAGCAAGAAATAAATTTGTAATTATATGCGTTTTTTGTCAAATTTAAATTTTTGAATAATTCTCAATAATTACTAAAATTGTATCGTTCTTAAATATCACCAAGTTTTGTTTTTAAATAATGAATAAGGTTTTAATGATTATTTATAAATTTTTATGAATGTTTGAAGTGAAAGTTTATTGAATTATAAAATTAAACTAGTATTTTAAAAAATTAAATAATTTCATAGTTTCTCCATATTTATTAATTTACTAAAATTTGGCAAGTGATGTATTGTTACCTAACCTGTTGTATTTTTTGTACAGTATCGGTAAAAGTTTATTTACTAAATGAAAAAAATTCATTATAATTTTCTGTAAATTCAGGAGTTAAGTTACTAAAAAAAACTTAATTTAAAAATATCCATAGATTACACTAATTTTTAAGTAATCTCAAAAATACATATTTTTAAATAAACATTTTTGTGCTTAAAATTGCATAGCTATAATCAAACCAAGAAACATTTAAGGTTTGTCCTTAAAAATTTCTAATTTTGCTTAAAATATAAATTTTTAAAGCTTTGCGTGATATTTATTTGTAAATTACTACACTGTGAAAAAGTTTTCAACTAAACCAACCCGAGAAACTTAAGTTTGTATGTAGTAGCAGAACTCACAATGTTGTGTTTGCTTGATTAGCTTTATAACTAATACTTATATTAATTTATTCACCCTAAGCTTTGTTGTTATTCTGGGTAACTACAAATTAATAATTTTCATTCTTCTTGGTTTATTTAGCAAGATTTACGGATAGTTTATAAACGAATATCCTCATTGCTTTTCATATATAAAAGAAGTTGCAAAATTTAATATATGATGATTGATTATTTTTATAAGTTATCAGTGATATATATATAAAAAGATTAGTCCCTATTCTAAGGTTTTATTTTTATCATCGAAAAACATTTTATGCTTAATTTATTCCCATAAAATATTCCTTTGAGAATAAAGCATGAAAAGATCATTTTTTCCTAAACAATGGTTTCATTATAATTCATTAAAAAATTTGTACTTTTTACTGGTGTAGTTTTTATCAATATTTTTGGACAAACATACTTGTAAAAAAGAAGCCGCAAACACAAATAATACTTAAGAAAAAAGACACACCATTTTTAACCCGATAAATCAATACATTATACATAAAAATTATTCTGTGTGAAATTGATCGTACTTTATTTTTAATTTAGTTGTTCTTGCCTTTCATTTATTTAGTATTTTATATTATTTAAAAGTTTTATTTTTATTTTAATACATATTTTTCTTAAGTATTATCCATCAATTTATTTGTAAAGCGTAAAATAATTTATTTCTATCTATTTAGCTCAATTTTATAATGGTAACAGCATACCGACTCTGACCAAATTAAGTTACATTTTCAAAGCACTGAAACTTGATTAAAAAACTTCATAAGATATTCTTTCAAAATAATAAAGTTATAAAAAATATAAATTTGGAAATTTACATTCAAAGAAAGGAAGAATTAAATTTTATATTTTCTAAAGAAAAAGCAGAAAAATTTTATTTTCTTAAGTGACAAATTGTGTGACAAATGGAATTTTAATTTTTAGATTGAAAATGAAAAAAAAATTGCTTATATTATCTTTAAAAATAAAAACTAACCACATTAGCTTAAATAGAAATGTTTCAAAATGTATTCATGATTAACATAAATTTACTACTAAGAAAGTATATAAATTATAAACAGTTAAAGCATACATAATAAGTATACATAAATTATAAACAATTATAATAGATAAACTTCATAGCTATATATTTTAAAAGCCATATTAATTTTTATATTATAGCTCCATATTTAGATTAAAATCAATAGACATAACATACTGGGTATGATTGTGATTATTATTGTCTACATCATTGTAAGTTCTTTTTTTAAAAAATAGTAAATAACCTTCATTTTTTATTACGAATGAAGTATGTTTTAAACTAAAATAATAACATACAATTTTATGGCATAAAAAGATTTTTTTCTATTATAACATCCATGAATTTTGATATTTATTTCTCTCAAAATATAATTAACATTTAAGTGAAGAATTAAAATTAATTGCATTGATTCTAATGATGCAATTATCTGTAACTAAATACCTGCATGAACATTAGCTATTGTAAAGCATAAATAATCCTTAATTTTCTATAAATGAATGATAGATAAGTAGGAATGAAAGGATTACTAAGTCATTTCTTCCAGTTAAATACACCCACGTAATTATTGCTAGTAACTCAGTCATCCTGTGTAATCCTTTAACATTCTTCATAATTCCCAGATTAATAAGATGAAGTTTCAATTATCCGGAATTTAACGGTTAAATCTATTCACTCAAAGATGTGATGCTGTATTGAACGCTAATGTAATAACTAGATCAATATGAAGTACATCACTATTATGAAGTAGATACAATGTATTAGAGTTATGAACCAAAACAAACAAGGTATTAGCGTTATGAACCAAAACAAACAAGTGCATGAATGTTAAAATATCTACATTTTGTTCAACACTGAAATATATCATTTACAGTAATTTTTGTTATTTTTTTAAATACAAAAATATTTTATTTTAATTACATTAAAATGGAAAATAAACTTTTATAAGCAATAAGTTAATTGCTTTATATTTTTTCAACTGTGTCAATTTCGATGATAAAATTTTAATTTTCTTAGGTAATATAAAGGAATTTATAAATTATATCTCCCATAGCATTTATTGTAGGAATTATAAAACCTTAGAAATATTAAAGGGTATTTTTAATATTTTGATTAAAACGCACTGTGATTATTATCCATTTAGGTCTTATTAATTTAATCTATTTATTTATATTATTTTATTTATTATTATAAGTATAAAAATTCAATTTATTTTGTTTAAAGAAAAATGTGTTGTAATTTGTAAAACTGTTTTATAGTTTATAAATGATATAGTTATTTTTCATGAAAAAAGATTTCTTTCGATTCTTCAAAACTCATTACTTACTTTCATGTAACATCGATAATCATATTTCTTGTTACAAACTATATGAAAATAAAAATAATACTAAAAAAATGTATAAGTTATAATAGTTTTTTTCTAATATTGCAAATGAATTCTGTTTTAATAAGTTTTCAAATTAATATTTACAACAACGTTCATAATTTAAAATTAGAATCAATAAAAACTTTATTAATAATGAAATTATCATTTTACGGTAATTCATTATGCAACAATAAGTCTTATAATATTTTAATAAATAAGTTACATCAAGCTGTGTGTGAAAGAAAATTAGGGATTTACCAAAATATTTTGTTAAATAAGTTAACTTAACATTACTTTTTAAATTTATATGAATACTGTGTATAAATAAAGAAAAAAAATGTTTTCAATGTAAATTTCCAATGGAATTTTTTATGAAGATATATAGATTGTATAATGTTGCAAATATATTGCTTATTTCTTAAACTGAAGAAAAATATATATTTTTTAATTTTCCTTCAGTGTAATACGTCATTCTTCATTTTAATTTATATTTGAAGAAATGAGTACTTAAAACAGTTGATTTCAAATATGGTGTTTTGAAAATTTTCATTTCACTTGATGTAAGCATTATTAAGAGACTGTTGGAAAACATAAATCTATTATATTTATTCCTTAATTTTAAGCCTTTTACGAATAATTTAATCGGATCTAACACGTTAATTATATTTCAGTAAAATTTTTAGCAATATAAGGGATTTAAATTAGGAAAATTGATTAATGCAAGTAATTCTTTCCGTGCACTGTTAATTTATGTAAGTAAGTGAAACTTAATTAAATTAAGGTTGCACTTACGAAAGAATTTATCAACTGAATCAAAACATCACAAATATTCAATATTACTAGGAAATCTTGAAGTGAATTACTCCATTAATGAATCTAATAATTATCTAGAAATTAGTGGCAATAATTGATTTTTCCCATTGAAAACTTCAGCATATTTAAATTTATCATGAAAGCACTTGAAATCAAGTCCATTTTTAATGAAATAATTTAATTATCATCATCAATAGTTTAGTTTTCTAAAGTAATTCATTTTAGGAAAGGCTTTTGGTTCACTTCAATCTTTTTGAGATCGGATTGATGTAAAAATGATCAACAAGAGACTTCTGAAAATCCAAAAGCAATACATTTTAGTAAGCTTTTAAGAGTGTTTTATTTTACATTATATAGAATTGTAAAAATTATTATTTTCTACGTAAAAATTATTACTTTCTACTGAATAATAATATCAAAACTCGAGATATTTTAATATTGATCAGTATAATTTTGAAAACAAGTCTTATTTTTAAAAAAATTATGTATCTTTAATACTAAATACTTGAAAGACTCTAATACTATTCGAAATGTACAATTGATCTATATAATGCTTAAAAGAATAAACTATTAATATTTTAAATTATTTTAAAGCTTTAATTCATGGAACAAATAATATTCATTTATATTATTTCATTTGAATATTGACAGTTTGGGTATATTAGAAGCGTTGAGAAATTACAATTATTGTGATCCCGTTGTGTACAAGATTTTCGGAGCATTGGATTCCCTTGCTGGCAAGGGTTATGACATCATTTTCTGTTGGATCCCAGGTCATGTAAGTCTAGAGAGAAATGAAAAGGCAGATGCAGCTGCTAGAGCTGCATCGTCTGTACTTCATTCATGTGTCCCTCTTTTCGATGTGAGAAGGGTTGTTAAAAGATTTATAAATTCTCTATGACAAGAGTCATGGAGTATGCAGGTCTCCAACAAACTACGTGCCATTTTTCCATACGTCATCCCTTCATTTGTTTTACTGCTACGAAGTGCCGATGTTCGTTTAACTCGCCTTCGTATCGGACACACACGTTTCACACACAGACATTTGTTTTTAAGTGAATTGAATCCATGGTGTGAAACGTGTGATTAACCATACTCTGTTTATCATATTTTAATCTCATGTCCATTTTTTAACCTTTATCGTTATACATTTTTTAAAACAAATATTTTAACCATGTTTGATTTGGTGGCTCAACCACCTCATAGAAACCTATTTGCCTTTTTGAGGGCAATAGATTTCCTTCACTTTATTTAAGTTTTATAATTATATCTGCCTTTTTTTAATTATTATTGATTTTAAGCTAAATATTTACACTGTTTTTTTGTATTTTAATTTGATTTTAACGTTGCTTGGGTTTCCTAAAATATATGAATGATTTAGAAAAACAAAGTTTTGGCGCAGCTTGTCCTTTCTGGACCTTGCGCCAGAAAACCCAAACCCAATCATTTGAAAATTTTAGCTTTATTTTGTTACATATAAAAATATTTCTGTCTTGTTCTTCATAGCAATTAAGCATTAAATATCAGTAATTAAATACTATTATTAAATGGAAATGAAAGACCATATCCCCATATTATTATAGAATAATAAATAGTACAAGACTCTATTTGTAATAAGGATTATGATGTGACGGTAAATATATATATATAGAAATTTATCAATACAATGCTAAGAATACATTGAAATATTAGTCTTTATATTTCCCTTGACAGTAAAAAATAGCTGAAGGAACAAATATTCTAGTCAATAAATTAGTATTTATTTTTTTTCAGACATCTCAGATATTTTTTCATATTATTTTAATGGAATCTGCTTTATATGCATTCAGGAATACTAATATCAGTCATGTACGCAATATAAAAACTCCTATTTAGATAATTATTATCTGAAAGTAAACTAAGTCAATTAATAAAAAGGATTCTAAAATTCATGGTTGAAGCGACTTGTGATTTTTATTTAATTAATAATAAATTTATTTATTTAATAATAAATATATATAAAAATTTAATTTTAATAAATTTTTTTATATATTTGAATGAATTGTATTCTACTATTAAAGTCAAATAAAGATTTGACTTTAATAGTAGAATACAATTCATTTGATCACACATCTCGAATTTATTGGAAACATTTTTCTCCGTTACAGGAAAAGAACATTGATATGTAAGTGATTAGAAACTCTTCTACAAAATATAAGAAATAAAATATATCATTGTATGAAAGAGCAAAATAGGTTAAAATAAAAATATATTATATAAGTCTATAATGATAAGATATGATAAGATTTTTCTTAATTATCATACGTTAAGAAAATATTGCCATTGGAGTGTAAATATCTATTTAGGATTGATACACATGGTTAAAATGAAAGAAATAGCATTTATTGTAATCAAAACAAGAATGGAAATCTTAATAGAAATTTTTTCCGCAAAGATTTCCTTTCCCTGTTTCCACTCTTCTTTCGTCTTTGAAATTCATTTCAAAAGTTTTATTTTCGAAACATTTCTTAAGAATTGTTGAAGATTATCTGAATATTTATTCATATATATGATATATTTAGATCTATTTTAAGACAACTTAGAGTAAAAATAAAGAAATTCATTCAAGCAGAAACAGAAAATACTAGGCTTGAAAAACTATTGACAATTGCTTCTGGCGTAGTGAAAATGTAAGGAAAAATGAATATACTATTAAAAAGGAAATAAACTTGTTTAAAGAAATGTTTTTATAATGCTGAATTTTCGTGTTGATTCTAGTAATGAATAATTTGAATGTCGGTAACTGAGTAGAATTAACATATTTTTAATTAATTGAAATAAATATACTTTCGACAGCTTATTATATTTCCAGGAAATTTGTACGAAAGATTCAATATCTCAAATATTTTAATTTTTTAAAACATTAAAAATCTTTCCTGCTTAGTTTCTGTGAAAATATCTTCAATTTTTAGGATTGAATTTGAATTGTTAAAGTTTTGATGACATAAGTTAAAGTAAAAAAGAGATTTTGGATTTAATGTCTTTTTTCTTTGGACAAAATGGAGTGATATGATTAGTATACGTTTTCAATTATTTAAAATTTAAATTTTTGTCTGTTTTCAATGCATAATGAAAATTTAAAAAGAAACCATTAAAAAATAATTTACACAATGGCTCCACTAATGTATAGAGAAATTATTTATTCTAAATATATAATTTACTGACATAATTTACATGATTTTTTTATTTGCAAACAACTAGGTGTAATTTACATGTCATAATGTAACTTAATATAATTTATATACTTATGTTATTAAGTATATTAATTTTATATTATACAATTTATGTTAATACAATTAAAGTATTAAAAAAATAATACATGAGTTGCTATAGGTTGCTTTATGCTTATGCTTTTTTAGATAAATATCATTTTTGTAATTTAGTGGGAAAAATAATTCAAATTAACATATTGAATAGTAGTTATTTAATTAAAATGATATATAAACTAAGTCAAGCTATTCACATTCTAAAGTAGAATATATTTTACAAACAGTTGCTGTAATTTTATAAAAATCAAACTTTTTTTTTATCTGCAATTAAGAAAAAGAAATTCTATACTAAATGGGATGTTTAATTTACGATTTTTAATTAAAGTCTTTCCATTAATATTTGGGATAATTTTCATAAGAAATTTCATTGAAGGTAAAATAATATTACTAATCTAAACAATTAGTGTTAAATTAATTGTAAATTAAATGGCTTAAGCAAGAATAACATGAGCTTAATGTATATCATTAATTGCATAACACTTTTGTTATACCAGTTTCCAACCTTATTTGATGACTTAAATAATGCACCATAATCAATGTTATAATGTATATCTCTAATATAATTGTCATAATCAATTGCTCTTACATACTTATTAAGCTCTTTGTTAAGCCATTTGATTAAGTTCAATCCTTCTGCTGTAGAATATAGTTCTATCGACAGTGGTAAATGATATTTGGAAGTGTTGAAACTAAATTGTAAAACAGAGATCCATTTATTGCGTATACATATTCCTCAAGTGAAATAAAATCTTATTTATAAAAATTTAAATCAAAGTTTTTTAATTGGTAAACTAACAATTGTTTACCACAAATTCACAAAAGAACAAGGAGCGTTTTTAAAAGCAACCATTGTGAGTTTCTCAAATAAAAACAAAACTTAATCAAAAATATTCAATGATAATGTAATATCATATCCTAAATATTTCACGAAACATTACCACAATCATAAAGGTGTACCAAGATTACTTGAATATTTAATATTCAACACAAAACTATCAATAATTTTTATAAATTGATTTCATAAAATTTGATTTTAAACATAATTTTGATAAATTAGATTACATTATTAAAAAGTAGAAAAACAATATCAAATGCAAAATGTATTATGTCACTTAATGACTTATTTCTCAAAGTTTACATACACTTTTACAATTTAAAATGCTTGGGGGAATTTTCTTATCTAAACATAAGACTTCCTCAATAATGTCTCAAAAGGAAATGAAAATTAAATGAGAATTTTCAGAAATATTCTTTAAATCAAATCAATGATGTTATGAAAGATACGAATAAAATTTTTAAATGCTTTAAAAGATTTGATTAGTAATTCGGTGATTGCATTAGAAAGACTCATTCATCAAATTTAATTATAAAGTATTTTGAAAACTATTTGCTTGCAATACTTTTTTAAAGATTTACATTTTGACTGCTTAAAAGATAACAAACTTTATTGAAAAATGCATTATATCCTTAATGTTATTTGCTTATTTAATAAATTTCGTAACGTATATTTGATATTATTTTTCTTTTGAATAAATCATTCAAAAGTACTAAAATAAACGATGTAGAAAGAATATCCATGAAATTATACAGAGAAGGGCAATTTGTTCGGAACTATTTAGGCATATAAATTTCCGCTCATCTAGATTACTCTAATTACGATTTTTTTACCTGCATCACTAACTTCTTTGGTTTAATGTAGGTTATAAGTCTTACACATACAATGTTCTCTTTGGTAATGTCTAATATTTTAACTCAACCATAATGAGTTTTTGTTTTTAATAATATGTTTAATTAACAAGTTGGGTGTGTTAAGGAGTAACATGTGGCTTTTTAAAAATAATTTCTCCTGTCTCTGAAGGATTCAATCGAAAACACACTTTTCAATATAATTAGAAACATTTCTTAACAAGAACTATAAGAAACAGCAACAAAATAAAAATTCAAATCCATATGCATTTTTATTTATTGAAGATGAATTGATTATTTCGAATTCGGCTGAATTAATTTCTTTTTAGGTAGTTCAATTTAAATGCTGCATTCAGACCTTGAGTTTAAGAAAAATGGAAAATTCAAAATGATTAATATCTGAATAGTGTATGTTTCCTAATTTCAAGTTGTAATCCTATTGAATGAGAACAAAAGATCGTTAACAAAGTACTTACATAAGCACTCAGAAATAATGGCCTAATTAAATCTGAAAGAAATAAGATATGATTAGGAATAAATTCAACGTAATTCAAAATGTATTTCTTTAAAATAATTGAATAAAAGTCACTTTCAAATGCATTATGTAAATTAAAGTAGTAAGTTAAAACTTTATATTTTCCCATTTGAATCAAATTCATTATGAATATTTTTGATTGAAAAATGTTACCTGTACATTGTTTTTTTTAAATGATTATGATTTAACACAAAAGATAGAATTTATCATCAGTTCAGTATATTAAATATTAAGTACGCAAAAAATTAAATATTTTTTAATACTAAGACAATAAACTAAAACTATATTTAGTGATCGTTTAAAAATTATTATTTTTAGTTTTCATTTCTTAAAATATCTTATTTTTTCTAAAAAAGTACCAATACATAGTTTTTTGAAAATTTGTTTAAATTTATAATTCTTATGTCTTCCTATGCAAAATACCATTCTGATCAAGCATTAACAGGAAAAATGGTTTTTTGTAAAAATTTATCATTTAGATAGTAGACTAATCACCTAATTTAGTTAAAAATAAAGGTTTTGTATTTCAATTTAGCAATTGAATTTTAAATATTTATGAGTACATGAATCACTTTAGATATAAAGCAGTTGTAGTATGTAATAATGCTTTTTCAAAAAATGACATATCTTTGAATTTCCATAGCCGATTAACTTATATGTATTTTTTCAAAAAAGGTAGTATCCAAAATTAATTTCTTGTTACATAATTTGTTGATAAATGTTATTCAAATAAAGTAATATTTTTAACTTCAAATTACATTTAATAACTTCAAATTACATTTAATATTATTTGAATTTATAATGTCGACTTAATCAGAAAAATCAATTTGCTTAACCTAATTAATTTTTTCTCACTGTCTTTATTATCAAATTCACATTCATTATCGTATAAAGAATATTCTTTAAGAATTTAAAGTATATATGATAAAAATTAAACTAAGAAAAATATTACATTAAATATTTTTCTTAATTATATATCATTAAATATTTTTAATTTTTGTATATAAATTATAGAACCTAGAGCTTAGAAAAATTTAAAGAAAATTACCTTTTTATTTACATTTGAGTGAATGCACAGTAAATTACAAAAAGTAAATTAGTAAGAAAGATAAAATTATAGTAACTCATGTAGGGTGTAAGTAACTAAAAACAAAATTACAGAAATACAAATGGAAAAGTCAAATATAACAAAGAAAAGGATTTTATATTTTCTTTGTTTTATTAGACTATTGCGTAGTCAATATTTAAATATATATTAGTTTTCCGTTTTGAGAAAATAGATAAACGATATATAATTAGTGCTATAAGTTTATAATTATTCACTTTAATTGTTTCAGTTGTTTGAGAAAATAAAATAAGTATACTTATTGTCCCAGGGAAAATACTGAAACACATGTACATGGTATCTGAAACATTTTTAAAAATGAGAAATCCGGAGAGGCAAGCATCAGGATAAATTTAAGAACATGTTTGCTTAACCGAGTATTTTTAATCTGCTTTTTCTACTTTTATCGTCTTAGAAACTGATATTGGATACATTTTAAAGAAATGATTGCGTTACAGATACCATACATCTTCCATATATCACTAAGCTTTTATCATCAAACAAATCCATACACTGCAAAATAGTATTAATTCGTAATTATAAATCAAGAGCATTAAACTCTAATATCATATCACATTACATATTTACCAAGGGATTGGACCTGTCAATGGCCAACATGCAACTTTTATTTAATGGATTTATGTAAAAGACTCGTGATCTTCATGCTTTAGAAAAAGTCTGACTTTTCTAAAAAACATTACATGCCACTCCAAAGCCTCTCGTTGCTATCTCTAGCAAAGAATTATATGCTGTTTAAAAATTTTACCTTCCTAGCAGATTATCTAAATGCTTGTCATAAAATACTAATCAGAGGAAACGGTCCTGCTAGATAATGGAGTATTAACATTATCTTACACCTTCCAATAAATGCTTATGGATACCTCCTATTCGACCACCAACGCAAGCAATCAAGTGATTTTTTTGTTTTGCTAATTTTGTCAACGGCAATAACGAATCTCCACACAATATCCTCAGCTCAATCAACAGGCATCTTGTACTCTAAGCATTTCCGTGCTTCCAGAAAAAAATCCTATGGGTTGAGATCTGGAAATCGAAAATAAAAGCCCCAAGTTAGTTAAGGTTGAATCCATTGCCCACGATATGTGGCATTCAAGAAGTTAAGGTCACTGAGAAAAAATGTTGGGCTTTCTTTGTAAATAACCCTCATATCTCTCTAGATACGGAGCGGTATAAATAGCAATAAACTGATCTTCACTTGTTTCAAAAAGATGCGTCATGCTGGGCCAAATGGTTTGGCATGATGTAAAAACCTGCCATATAATCACCAAAGACACTTACCCAAACATTCATGGAAAGTTTCTATTTGTGTTCACGTATTGGGTACAGCGGATTGCTGTAAGTCCAAACACATTAAATGTATATAAACAACATTTTTTTTTTTTGCTTAATGTTACCTCTATCACTAAGCTATCACTAAATAATAATGTTGCAGAAAATTATAGACGTTTATTATTTACCTCCAACATCCATTGCGCAATTTTGCTTGACAAGAATATTCATCCGTCTGCAAGGATTAGACATTTTGCCTCTGGTAGCACTCTTCATGCAGAATTATTCACACTACTATTTGAGAAATGCATAGTACACGTACCTGTGAAAGGAATTGCTTTAAATCAAGTGAAAACTCGCTGTCTCATTTCTGGAATTTATGTATTTCATTAAACCCCAACATTACTGTTTCAGATGACAAACCAACCAATTTTAAAAATTCATCGATCTACACAGGAAACAATAGCATAACCTGAAATACGACAAGAGGGAAACAGCTGTTCATTGCATATTCTTTCACTGTACTTGAGATATATATCTTCTCTTTACTCGCGTACTTTTACTCCGTCATAGCATTCATGGAAAGTTTCAGACGTTGTTATCAAAACTATACTTGAAAAAATGAGGTTATACAATTTTCAAAAGATAACATTTGCTCTGATTGACTTTTGTCTTTACTAACTAAGTGGAAAATCAAATTCTTCTCAGTGAAAATTTGAATGTTAAGTTTTTGATAGTCTTATGAGGCTACATAAACAGATACAAAATGACATCAGCGGCAATTACTCGTTATTTCTTAATTACCCAAAATTTTCTTGTAAGTCCGGACAACACAGTAGAACATTCGCCAGATTAAAAGCTTTAAATATTATTTGTACCCAACCAAAATCGAAGCCATTATAACGTGGACAACAAGCAGGTGTGTTGTGGATCGTTACCAACCATCTCGATAATCAAAGTAATTTATTCTTACTCTGTGTACATTTGTCTTTTTCTCCTCTGCCTCTCAAATTGGAATGTGACCGCATGTTTAATGGTAATGGCTATCAATCTGGGAGAATATTGTCAACCTTTTTAATTTGTAATAGTAATACAGAGAAACACTCTGTATGCATACATATATAAAAAATGTACGCTTATACATGTAGGTAGGTAAGAGTGTTTGTATATATACCACATTTTATTTTGATAATCTCAAAAAAATTTATTCTCTATTTATAATCTCTTTTTACTGTTTTCACAAAGGAAACAAATGTATCAATATTCGTATCAATAAGTGTACATGCTGTTTACATTTTATGTTGAAAATATTTTCAAAAAAGAAAAAAAATTGAATTTATTAGTCGCTTTAAAAGAAGAACTTTATCCTTTGGCTTATGTTTTAATTAAAACTTTTTAATGCCATTCAAATGTAATTATATTCTTTTTAATTTATTTCTTAATTTCTTTGAAGAATTACTAAAATTCTGCTTTTTAGATAAAGGGAAAAATCCTTTGACAAAAACTGCAAAACTAAATCTAATAAAACTGATCTAGTTAATTGCAACTATTTTCATTCAGGTAGAAATTTTGTGACTGAAAAATTAGTTTACTCCACAAAAGAATTATTGCGTTTTTCTATATAAGATAAAACTATTTTATAATTGATAAATCAGATTAACGTCGCAAGAAAAATTCTATTTCATAGATATTTACGAATGCTTCATTGATAATACAAATCAAAATATTTCAATTTCTTACAAAAACGTATTAATTTATATTTTTTGAATATATTATCAATTATATTTGATTAATATAAAATATTTTAAATATTTTTTTTCTATTTAGTATAAATATTTCAAATATTTTTTTATATTAAAAATAAAATTTTAAGAATTTATTTTTACAGTTGAAAAACTTGTATAATATCTTACATATATACAACCATATAAAAATTATTTAATAAACAAAGTTACCAAAAAAGTATCATAATGTGAATTAAAGAAATATTAGAAGTGAAATGCTACAATATTATAATTTTATAAAATTAATTAAAATTCAAATTAATTTCTCATGAAATAAATTTATTTAATTTTTTAGAATTTTTTATTATTTATCTAACTTTTTCAAGCAAAAATATTTTTGAACTACTATTACAAATCCACAAATCATAATAAAGTTTCAATTCCTAAATTTGCAAAGAAACACTTTCTTCCTAACAAAATATCTATTATATAAAATGCATAAAGAGAAAAGAAAAATTTACATTTTTTTTCTCAAGAATTTATTTTAATGTTGTATTTCACCACTTCTGAAAAATCGAATTTATTGAATAGTCATCATTGTGTATCAAATAATATTATCATACACTGTTCATTTTTATGACTATTTACTGCTAATGAAGACAGTATATTTTCCTAATTTAGAGCGCAATACACATCACAATCAAAATAGTTTTAGATTACATTAGTGAAATAGGATACATAGCTCTGTAAAACATAATATAGTGTAAGCAAAGTGACATTTGGTTTCAAATATTAGGTTAACATGTCCTCCATCAATCCTTTCATGAACTAACAAGCATTTACATATTTTGTTAAACTATTAAGGAAAATCTTCTCATATTGATTATTGCTGAATTATTTTAATATATCTAAAAAATGACATAATTTATGTTTTCAACAACGTTTTACCAACTTTTCATTATACAACTTCAATTCTTTGTTAATAAATTTCAAGCAATTTAGAAAATTATAATTTAAAATTTCCTTGCATTAATACCAATATATGTATCATATCTTGCTTTATAAAAAACACATTTTTAAGCGCTTTGAATAAATACAAAAAAAAATTTACCATTTTTTGAAATACTTTATAAAGGATTTTTATTTTTTCCACATTTTATTCAAATTACTTGGGTTCTGAATAAAATATGGAAAAATAGAAATACATTTATGTTGATTTTTATATACAAATTTCATTTCTATGATATCTAGATTACATATATAAATATCATTTATGTGAAAGAAGATTTTCTTTGGTAAAATAAATCAATGATTTGATACAGAAAATGCGGCAAAGATTATTTTTTTATGTACAGCATTTCGCTCAGGAGTTTGAAGCCAACTTCTTGAAATCATGCAGTCAGCTTAAGTAAAGAGAAAGAGAGAACATGTTAACTGTCAATGTGCTTTAAGTGTGTCAGTTTGAGTGAAACCAACATTTTCTCTTCCAGGAAAGCAATAATTTTTTTGCTTAAAATATATTCGCTTCTGTTTGCTCAATGGTGGAAAAAGTATATTTGATTCAAATATTTTATTCAACAAACATATAAAATAACATATTTTTATGGTATTTTTTTAAAAGTATGGAATACACTTCTCTGTTATTTAATATTAATGTTATTTTCATCTCCAAAATAATGTTATGCAGAATATGTGACTCATAGTTTTTTCTGTTAAACATGAAACGAAAGTTGTCAATAAATGGCTAATTAAGGTTCTCAGCTTCTTTCTAACGAGAAAACCTCTTATAAATTTTTTTTAATTCACTTCATTTCATCATTGTAAGAAAGATATTTTTAAAAAATTAAGAATTTATCGCTGTTAAACTTTGCAAAAAATTGCTAATGTCACAATATTATTTAAATATTGATTTTTAAGTTTAATGATAGTGTAAATTCTGAATAAATGATCTGAATGCTTTATTATACAAACAAAGGATTTTAACACAATGTCAACTTCTGTCCTATAATACAAAAATGATAACTTATGTTATTTATATATTAAATAATAATCAAAATATTAAAGAATATTAGCGCATTAAATATTATCAACAATAAACATCAAAATAGTTAGTTCACATGATAAATACATATGCTTCAATAAGAAATGACTGTCATACAAGCAAATTTAAGAAATTTAAAATATAAATTTTAACTGATATAAGTATGTATGGAGTGTTTATAAAAATGTTCTTTTTGGTAAAAATTCTAAGAAATTTCATTAATCTCATTGCATACATAGTTAATTTTAAAATTTGCAACATGGAGAAAATTATGAAAGTAAAAATTGAAAGTCAATAAAATTTAATATTCTAAAATTATTTTAATCACTTGCTTTAATTTCTTATATTCACTTAAAATTCATTGTATGCAAATTTTTGTTTTCAGTATTGATTCTCTCGAAAGACTAATTTTATCAAAAATAATATTTTACAGTTAATTTTTAAATAAATAATTTACTTTTACTAGTTATAAAAGTTGATGTGTGCTTTTCTAACAATATCTATAAGATTTTGCTCCTTAATATATATAAGAAATAACGGAATCAAGAATTAATAACTCTTTTATTTTCTGCAAATACAAAATATTTCACTCTCATTAAATGAAAATTTTAAAATTGATGACCTTTTATGTTTGAGAAACAAGTATTTCTATTGATTTGCTTCATACTGGTTTCATATCTGGGATAACTTCGCCAATTTTTCTCAAATGAGTATTCCTGAGAATTTCATTTTTTTATATAAATTTCTTGCATAAAACAAAGTAAGTGCTCTGAAAATTACAAATACTATATTGAAAATTATTGACAAAGTACATCTTTTCAATTCATAACAGAAAAAAAGGTAAATTGTCCAAAAAATATAAGTATTTGACTAAGGTTATTCAATTTATTCAAACTTGTTTCTATAGATTGAATAGATTTTGATAGAATAGATTAGATTAGATAGAATAGATTAGATATAGATTAGATAGAATAGATCAGATAGAATAGAATAAATTTTGATAGAATAGATATAGATAGAATAGATTTTGATAGAACTTATATATAGTTGCTTTTTGATTAATTATCATTCTTAATAGCATAAAATGGAATACTTTGTGAAGAAACTTTTGTTTAAAATAAAAAATTAATGCTTTCAAAAGTAAAAACTACTCTAATAAGATGTTCAACTTAATTGGGCAAAAATTATCTCAAAGCTTTGAAGCTTTAAGGATAACATTACAAAGATTAAAAATCTTTACTTAATTTGAAACTAAAATGTTAACCAGTTACAATATTTTAAGGAATAAATAAGATAAAAGCATGCAAAAATTCCTACTCTTAAATTGAACGCAAATCATAATAAAGTAATCCATCTTGATTATAAGCAAGGAAGTTCTTACGTAACTCAAATTTTATAAATTCTTCCCCCAGAAAATTTTTCAATTCTGTGAACAAAGATAAATCAGCTTCTTCTTTAAGTTAATTTTGAGATTCTTCTTTAAAATTATTTTAAATTAAAATGCACGCATCGACAAGCAGGCATTTCAAATAAATCATGAAAAACAAAACACGGAAAACGGAAAGTAAGCGAGATATTATTTTTAACAAGTACTTACTCAATTTATGTGTAAACAAAATTCATTTCTATATGTATTTGAAATTAGAAAATTTATTTACTTAAAATAATTCACTTTTTAAACTATAAAATTGTCTTAGTTTTCAATTCAAATATTACATTGCAAAGTACATTAGGATATGTCTCATTCTTAAATATTAGACTAATAAACGAATATAACTCAACAATAGGTTGGAACTTGTTCGTCTTTACACCAACCCTAAGCCCTGGTAAAGAAGAAAGGTTAATCGATGGAAAAAATACCAAATCTTCGTAAAAATATATGCTTATAGAAAACACAAGAATTGAAATGAGAATTGAAACCACAAGAATAGAAAAATGTTAGGTGGGTTAGTTTAAGAGAAGCGGAAACGACAGAATTGCATATTTTATGTGTCGTGGCGGATCTCGGTATATAAGAGAAACTCCGTGCAAAACTTCTACAATTAGTCAGGTTCTTAGCTAATTGTGGAGACTTGTTGAGAACAAAACAGAAAGACGAAGTTAAATAATAACACAATTTCACTGTGCAATTAAAATTTAAATATTTACACTTAACATTCTTGATTAATTATCTTAACAATATATAAATTTTATCAAGACACATTTATGAAACATTGTGGCCAGGGTCCTGAGGATGAGATTAAAAAGACTCGTCCCCTTTACAGTGCATCTCCCTTGGCAGGTCAGTGCAGTTTTCCTCTTTCTTTAGGCTCTCCTTTCATCAGAACATTGCTCTTGTATTACCCGTGATCTGGTCTGCTCTATGTCTCTTATTTGGGTATGTCTGTTTCACATCTGTCCCCTTTTTTACTATCAGTGGTCTATATTTCACCCATATCTCATCGGAATCTTAGGTCTTCCTATGTCTCATCGTAGGCTTGGTTCTCCATATACCTCGTCGAAGGCTTAATGTCTTCCTGTATTTGGTTGGAAACTTAGTGTCTCTTCGGTTCAACTCCTTAACTTTGTAGTTGTGTGTCTTCATCTCTCCTCTCACTTCTTCTATTGGTTATTTTTTGATCATAAGACGAATGCGTTGCTTTTTGTTTTCCAGGGAATGGTCAGAAATTTCCTTTCCAAACCCTTGATGGGCCACACACTAATACAAAAGAACACGTTTTTATATTACACGGACCACCCATGCATCCCAAGGGAAAAGGACCCTGGGATGGAACTGCTATGAACTTTAAGTGCAGTTTTCAGGTGCCACTTTGAAATGTCTAGTTTTATTCCTTCATGACACTTGTCCCATTGTATTACAATTTTTATGTATTTCCTTTCCCTTACATTTTAAACACTACTGCCGAGAGGAATTGTTATTGAATTCATTCTACAATAAAGCATGTGGTTCCTCTCCGGCTCCTTTTATGTCGTTTGCACTACGACATTATGTATTCAATTTGCAGGTTCTCTGATGGTCGCTGTCTACTGGAAATCGAGAGGGAATCTGCTATGATTCAAATGGAATAAAATCGTAAGTACTCTCATATATGGAGGAGATCAATTATCCAGTCCAAAACTAAACTAAATAGGACCTGAACATTTGTACCTTATTCCAAGTTTTTAGACAATTTGTAATGAGATGATAAATTACAACATTGATGTTCATAAATATAATATATAAATAAATTACAATAACGGGCATATTTGAAGCTAGGTCGGTTGGTTTAAAAGAAACAGAAATGATATATTAGCGTACTTTATTCGGAAAATGACGTAAAACAAGAAAAATATGTCTCAATTACTTTAAGTGAGAATGCAAGAAGAGGTCTTATTGGTTTGTAACATATAAGTAAAATTATTAAAGTAAAGTTCTATACGGAATTTATTAAAAGTAGTATTTAAGTATTTGCTCTAATAAATAATGCTGAAATTCAAAAAAAAAGACCGAGTTTTAACGAGCAACTTCAAAACGTTGATGGTACCAGGAAAATTGGCGTACTGCTTGTAATGGAGAACTTATGAGTAGCAGAGTATAAATATAAAAAGTGAAAGCGTCAGCAAGAAAGGATGTGAGAATATTTACCAAATTTTGGTTAAGAACGCTCAGAAAGCCAGTAATTCCAGTGATCTTAAGGTTTATGAAATTATTCTATTGCGTCAATAAAGCCAAAAAATGAGTGTGAAGCAAAACATAAAAATATTGCGTTATTAATAGACGAAAAGAGAATCCACATATTCTGGAAAGAGCATTTCGAAGAATTTCTAAATCTTGTGCAAAGCTTAATATACCACTAATATGAAATCACTTTTTAAGGAAGTTATTGAACTGTTATTACGTTATTTATAGACGAAAAGAGAAACCACAAATTTTGGAAAGAGCATGTCGAAGAATTTCTAAATGTTGTGCAAAGCTTAATAAACAGTAGTATGAAATCTCTTTCTAAAGAAGTTATTGAACTGGATGTTAAAGCAAAGGTGATATCTATCAATCAGAAACATAAAGGAATTAGATTCAAATCATTAAAAAATGTGTAACTGAGAGCTTTGATATTTGAATTGATGTTAGGCATAAATGCCTACTCATTAATGCTGCTTAATATTAACTTTCATTGTTGCATCATGAGAATAACATTAAAGGGCTAAATATTTGGAATCGAATGGAAATTATATAATGCGGTGTAGGATCTTGACTACGCTGACATTATTGTACTTATGTCCTGTAGAATCGAGGACTAGGGAAGAAGAAAAAAATAAAGAGACTCGAAGGAAAAAGCAGAAGAAACGACCTCGTTATAAATGAGAAGAAAACAAATTATCATGGAAAGCAATAAACGTAACCCAAATCAAATTATTATAAATGGCAAAGAAAAAAAGGGGGTAACAAACTATTTTAATTCAGTGGTTTCAACCGTGTCCATTGAAAGTAGGCCGAGGATAACATAATGCACACCATGCTTTTATATATTGACATAAAGACTTGAGAGCAAAAAATATTAAAGACAAGGTAAAATGGAAACTCATAAGGTAACAGTAAAATCTGTACTTTTAAAAGGCACTGAATATCAGAAATAAACTATATTACCAGAAAACGAAATAGATTAAACAAAATGCTCCTGCAAGTTTATTCGCCACAAAAAACATGTCCAAAAACAGTTTATAAAGAAAATTAAATCCTCAGATTCAAACAAACTAATCCAACAAGTGGGCACTTGCTAAATGCAAGAAGAAAGATCGATCTAAAATAGCTTTTAGGCAAATGATCTTAAATGAAAGAATTAGTTTTTGTTGGGCCGACTAAGGACAGTCCGAAGAGAGTGGAAAAAACTTGTAGCCTGATGCGGCACAGATATAAAGTTGCAGCGGCTTTTTAGTTGAGACCTTTAATTGACATGAAGTCACAAGGTTAGGATTACAGGCTAGTTTAATCACATTTACATAACGGTTAACACTAAAGAATTCATTATTTACATTTTCAATTTAGGAGCACGATATTAACTTTTAGAAAAAATTTGTCCTTAAAACTTTCTGGAAATTAGTATTATTTATAATAAATGATATTATAATTTCTAAGTTACATTCTAGAAATATATTTTTATCTGAAAGTTTTTTCAATGTAATTTAACTCATAAATGCAAGATAAGCATCATAAGAGTTTAGTACGATAGTAGTAACATAAACTTTGACTATCGTGGTGGCCTAATTGGTTAAGATGTCGTTCTCGTTACCGGAAGATTGTGAGTTTGAGTTCCGCCTTAGCCGAAGATTCTTCGTGTCCACTAATGTCGATTGGCTACGTAAACTATGTCTTATCGCAATGTCCTCTATGTTCCCATTCCAAATTAATACCTCTGGGAGTGGTTGGATCCAGCCTATTGGTCTTCTCTGGGTTCAATTTCTAAATTGGAAGACACAGATGGTTCTGCCATCTATGAGCCTTAGTCGTACTTCCACCTTCGTATGCGGGTGCTTTAATCAAAAAAGGAAGATGCTCTTTCTGGCTTTATTCGCTCAGTTCCTGACGGGTGGGCTTGGCTTTGCCAAGTGTTACAAGTAACTACAACTGAAATTTTAAAATTTATGTTTTTGGCTAAAATATTAATATAAGAAACAAATATTTTTAAGCAAGTAAAGCTAAAATATAATATGTGCATATGCCATGAAATGTTTTCTTGTACTAATAAATGATAGATTATTAGTTACTTCATTATTTTCACTACATTTGCAGATTTATTAAAAAATTCAATGGTAATGCATAAGGATTTCTTTTAAAAAGTACATCAATTATGTATATAAAAATTGAAACAATAATAAAGAAATATTTAAGTTACTTCAACATTATTTTTTATTATGTCCACAAAAGCCTTTATTTTCAAGTTATTTATTCTATGCTTATTCCAGAAATGCTAGTCAGTTATGAAATGTTTTTAATTTTGATTAAAATTACAAATCCATTATTTCGATTATAATAAAGTTGTTTGATCTTTCGAGGTCATGGGATCATTTCTCCTATCGTTGCCAATTAAGGAGCCGAAGTTTTTATTCTGTATCACATTTACATTTATCAAAAACAAACAAATTTAAAATACAATTGAATGAATATCTATTTTGTTTTGATTATTTTGTCTAATTCACAGCTGTCTCTACTTATTATGATATTTCGCACATTTTCATCATAAAGCTTAATAGATGAGTCATTTACTGTATATCGTTAAGGCCAAAATTTTACGCTGCATTTTTAATTTGAAAATGTGCTCAATACAAGGTAATATTTTAATATTATAATTAAAACAATATATATATTTAATGCTCTTATTTATTAAAACACTTTCATACAAAAATCTTGTAGGCATTTTAGAGAAATGTATTAATATGAATTCATTTAAATGAGCTTTTTCAAATAACATATAAAAACTCATACATATTAATCTATGTCGCAAGCTTATTATGAAGAAAAAGAAATTCCTCAACTTCAAATCAATTAGAATATTTTTAATAAGAATAAGTATTATGCACTCTGAATTAATTATTTATTTTACTAAACAAAAACTATGTTTTTATCCGCGGTAATGCCATCAACTGCTTTTAATTAACATCATTTTTAGGAAACATTTTATTTTTTAATAAATAACATGTTTTAAAAAAACAAATGCTACTTTTTTGCCAAAAATTGGATGAAACTCTTTTTTTTTTTTCCTTTCATGATTTATTTATTACTGAAGATTAAAAATTTGTAAAATCGTTAAAAACTTATATAAGGAATAAGATTATAAATTAATTTTTTATACATATAAAGGCTTACACGAAATGTAAATTTATGTGTATAAATGTTCTTTTTTTCATTTTGCAAATTTTTAATATATTTGCAAATATTTAATATATTAATAAATTTTTTAAGTTTCTCCTACTGGTCAAATATTGTCTGTTTTTAATAAATATAGTGTGATAGAATATGTAAGAACACATTTACATAATTTACTCTTTCCTGTAAATCAAAAATCATTTCTAAAAAAGTATTGGCGATTGTTCCCAAGATTCTTTGCATTAAATAGAATTTATAAAGAAAATATAAAAGTACACCTTTAAATTTGTGTTATATAATCATAGAAATGAGGAGTTCCTTAAAATTGTTGTAAAGGAATGATCAAATATAAAATATTTAACTTGAACTAATTATATAATGTAATTTATTATGAATTTATCTATAATTGTATGTATATCTCCTATAAATATTTTTTGTATAAATCAATTAAAATTTTATAATTTTTGAATTATTAATTTCTTAGAAACATTTTAAAAACTCATAACATGATTATTAATCTCATTTCAAATATAGTAGTTCATATAACACGTGTTATATATCCTCTCATTTAGCATTTTTTGAACAGAGCTATTCTTAAGAAACAAAAGTTTATCATGTATTTAGCTTTTAGTATACAGTTGTTCTTGACTGCATTTTTGGGGACTCAAAGTAGATGGTTTCGATAATATACACTTAATGTCAGGATATTAATCTAAATAATTTAAGTCAATAAGCGTATACCAAAACAAACTAGGTCTTAAAATTTAAGGTTAGGTCATCATAAAATGTATTGGCAATAAATTTGATAAATATCAGAATAATAATGTTCTCAATCAAGAAATTAATACAATTAAAACCATCGTAATAAATTATTTTTCCTTCTTTCATGAAATTCAAACTTATCATTTTTATTTAGTGCCTAAATTTGCAAAAGCATGTATTTTAAAAACTAACTTAGAGTGATTAGTAAAAGTATTTAAAAAAATTACATACATTGTTATTTTATTTATTAATCTAGGATTTCTATAAATTAGAAAAAAATCTAGAATCTTGGTAGAAATATTCTGACGGATTAATTGATAAAATAATTTAAAAACTAAACAAAGATGCGAATTTGATTTTTTTTAGTTAATACAAAACTAACAATTTGACTTAAAAAATTGTTTCAATTTATAAGCAGCTTAAGTAATTTCAGTATTTACAAAATTAAAAATAATGATTTTTTGTTTAATGAAATAAACTTTAAAAGAACTAGATTTTAAATCCATTCTAATGTACGCAGTATTACTAGCGGAGATTATTAAAAAAATATATACATTATTATTTTTAAAGTCAATTTCAATCAGTTGAGAAAGTTCTTTAAAATCTCGTTTTTTATAAAAAGTGTATTATATTGGATAAAGAAAAAACAAATTCTAAGTGGAATCTTTCATGCATGAGAAACTCCATAATTAAAAATTTTACGGAACAATAAAACCAACCAAGAGAAAATAATTGCTCTTTAAAAATATAGATTAACATGCAGTAGTTTATCTTCAAAAAGAAAAAAATTATCTAAGAAAAAAGCGAAACTATCTAGCCTGTTTTTAATGAATTTGCTAACTTTAAAAATATTCTAAAATTTATTCAAGAAATTTATTTGAATAATGATAAGGGATCAATGAAATGATCTGACGAAATAATATTTTTAAAAAAGTACTATTTATTTTTGTGCTTAATTTCAAATTATGTTTTCAATGCATTGGTTAATAATATGGTTTATTCCATTATGTGCTCCAATAATATGGAATAAATTGAAAGCTTTGTTTCGAAGCATCTACAATATCCCTTGAACATGTTTTTGAACTTTAGAAAATGATTGTAATTATATGTAATACATGCACACGAGCTATTCTATAATATTTTGTTTCATGCATTACAATACCACAAATATTCTGAGTACAAATTATGCTTGGGAACTTAACACAGGAGGTTTCGCGTTAATCTGACCAACTAACGGTTACATATGCTTCCAATCCTTAGCCCCTTGGTCTAGAAATTAGAAAGAGACACTGTAGACCAGGGGTGGCCAAACTTTTTGGGATCCGGGGTCTACTCCACGTTTAAAAAATCGAAGGTGGTCTACCAATGGCAGAGCTAAATTAACGTACATATTTATTTTCGGTAACGAGAAAAAATGGTAAATTAAGTAATTTTCGAAAAAAACTTAATATTTACAAAATAAAAATTTACTGACGAAAATAATCAAAATATTCATATATCAATTACTGACTATCCTATTCACTTCGTTTAGTTGAAATTTGGCACTGTATATCTGCGACAAGTTAATCGTATTGTGGCTGGAACGTGCACAAAACACAAACACAAAATTAATAATAATTATAAATACAAAATTAAATGTTCATTTGTTAAATGCGACCAATGTTTGTTTTTTGTTCATGGTTGAAAAAGCAGATTTGCAAAGATACTTCGATCCAAAGTATGATTTCAAATACAAAATCAGTTTGTAAATATTTGGAAACATTTTCTCAGAAATTAATTTCCAAAAATCAGTATCGCTAAATATGCTCTGGATTTAAGATATATATCGCCTCTTAATTTAATAATTTCTTGCTAGACCGTGACTGATGTGATACCTATTAAATGTCCTATTTCTCAGATACTCCATCAATGTTGACATTTTCATTAAATGGAAATCATAAAATTGAGTATTTTTTTCAACCTAATTAAGTCAGCGAATCTTTTTTCAAATTCTTCAAACACAACAAGTAAGTATTAAGCGAAATTTTTAAAGTCTCAGTTTGGATTATGGATATACTCTTCCTCCATATTTTTGAAGTTTCTCATGTGTTCTTAATTGAGATGCATACCTATCTATAGTTTTTTTTAATGTTTTAATCACGCTCATCATGTCCGTTTTTGGTTTTAAATCTTAAACCTTTAATCATAAATCTTTAAATCGTAAATCTTTGCACAATTTGTTTTGGGTTTTAAAGCTTAGACTGTAGTAAATTTTTATTTTAAATAATTCATTAATTCTATTTATTTCAAAAGTCATAAATTAAATTGTTAATATCCGAGGTCATTATCGGGATGGTCACGTGGACTATATAAAATAACTTCGTGGTCTAGCAGTCGACCGCGGTCGACGTCTTGGCCGTCCCTGCTGTAGACCTTGAAATCCTATCAACTATCATGCCACAGAGTTTGTGTTTTTTTCTTTTTTTTACTTTAGTAATATAATATTTATTATCTAATGCTTGTACAAAATGGGATTTTTGATTATAAATATATTAAATGAGTGTATTCTGTTTTATTTGAAAAATTCTAAAATAAATTTTCTCAAAACAGTAATTTTTTCATATGCAGTTTTGCTCTATCGTTTCAATAATATTGAATAAAGAACTAATGAAATTAGTTCTTATGACAATTCTATGAATTGTACTTTTACAGAAATAAAAAAAATTTAAATATATTTTCTTCCTATTTTGTAACACAGATAGTGTATTATGATTAAATCTATCGTTATATTATTAGCGTTAAATTACACCAAAATAAATAATAGATATGGTTATCTGAATAAATTAAAAGCGTTAGCAGATAAAATTTCAGAAATTTCACTTTATGCATATATATATATATATATATATATATATATATATATATATATATATATATACGT